>PVKA01033167.1:0-24633 GCA_004027165.1 Ctenomys sociabilis | reverse complement strand
GGCCGTGGGACACACACACACACACACACACACACACACACACACACGCCAGTGCCTCTGCTGCCAGCTCCAAGTAGAGCCAGAAGAATTAAAACAGGTAACCTTTGGGTTACTCAGGCCACTGTTTTGACATTCCCCATTTTTCCCCTTCATGTTTTGTCCTGTATGTCATATTTCATTCTCTAATTATTTTCTATTTTTTTAATTTATTTAACCAAAGTGAAGAAAGCAATCAAATTTTAATCAAAGCCAGGAGAGGTCCGCTGTGTATCATCCATATAATTTAGAGGCTGGCAGCCTGCTGGGAGCTTTTCCTTTGGATTGTGTTTTGATCTCTCACTGTTTAGTACAGAAAAAGTAGACATCCCTTTAATAGACAGACAGCCTTGCAGTTAGAACCACAACCACTGTGGCCACGGCGTCTGCCCGTGGTCACCATCCACGTGTGGTCATGCCAGCAGTGTGTTTGTTCCCATAATGGCCTTTGAGTAGAAACTCCTGTGTTCCCGTTGAGCTACTCTGAAAGGTTAGCCACTTGCCTAAATTTTTAGTCAGGTAGAATTTGAAGTCATGGGTCCAAAGCTTAAGCTTTTCACTCATATACATATTTTTGTGTGTTGGCTTTTAAATAAGGATGACTGGCAAAGCAAAGGTCAGTCCCAGTCTCCAAGGTCTCTGGGACCCTTCTTCTGAGTATGAGGGAAACGGAGATGGATTACGTGTGTGGAGAGGAGGCTGGGAACAGCCAAAGGCAACAGGAGAGAAGGCCGGGACATGGACCCTCATGGCCAAGGCCAAATAAAATGGCAACCCGTGGACCCCACTGTGTTCACATGGTGGGACCAGGCAGGACGAGGCAGGGCAAGATGACAGGTAGTGCTCCACTGCACCATGCGAGGCCCTCCTGCATCTAAGGAAAGTGGCTGACACTGCCTAGGGACAGTTGCTTGTCTATTGGTACTTGTTCTTCTGGTTTCTTTTCAGAATCCGGAAATCTGGGTTTTTATGTAAAAGTCTCAACTTGAAAAGGGCAGCTAATTCAGATGTTTTCAAACTGTCTTTGGTCACTGAGTATGCCATGGTCGGACTTGATCTAAAGTCCCCCAGTGGGAAACAACCTTGAGGTCCTCCACTGCCCAGGTTTTCCAGAAAATAAAGGTTCTCACTTGGGCCTTGTGGATGGACCCCCACCCCATGTGTTGGGGACAAGCAGCTTGGCAGGGCTTGTGTCTCCGCTGTGCTGTCTTTGTGAAACACTGAGGCGCCTCTGCCCTGACAGGCTGCAGAGAGCTGAGGCGCACTCTGGCCAGGGCACCCAAGGCACAGGTGAGGCACCCACTTGGGATTTTGTCCTGGCTGCTCGTGAGCCCAGTGAGACTTTAGAAATGTGAACAGCTGGGCCCCACCCCGAGATGCTGGCTCTGGGGACAGCCGTGCTGAAAGCACGCTCTGGTTTGAGCCTGCCTCCTGGCCTCCTGGCCCCTTGGCCTCCTGCCTCCTTGTTTCCCTCCCTGCCTCTCTGCCTCCCTGTTTCCGTCCCTGCTTCCCTCCATCCCTCCTTCCTTTCCTTCTTTCCTTCCTTTCTTCCCCCTTCACTCTCTTTCCTTCCTTTCTGTCCTCCTCCTCACTAGATGAACATTATCAGGACCTTCTCTGTTAGGAAAACCTCAGCATCTTACTGTAATGTCTGCATCTCCACTACCTACATTTGCAGCTGGCAGGGATCAGCCCTACAGGCACCCGCTGGTCCCAGAGCCTCTGCAAAGCCTGATGGGCCAGAAAAGGCCCAGGGATTTCCTGGAATGTTGGGAGGACAGCTGTCTTTGGACCGAAGCCAGCCAGCCCCACAAGTGCCACTAAAACCACCCTATTCCTCTCTCCTGACTACTGTGCAGGTCCCCAGGTTGGAGCTGCCACCCAGTGTCCCCGTCCCTGAGGTGACCACACCAGACCCAGGCATCTACCATGGGATCTGTGAGTACTGCCCGTCTGGGGATGGAGGGGGCTTCTGGCCACTTGAGACAGGATTTCCTTATGCAGAAGCGCCGGCTGCAGGGCTGGGGGCGGGTACTGACACTGATCTTGTTCAGTGCTGGGCTGGCCGGGCAGCACCCCTGAGAGAAGTGGTGCCTCTGCAGCTGACCTTCCAGGCCAGTCATTTGTGTTGTGCACACAAACCTCATGTGTCCACTGTGGGTCTGACTGGGGAAGCTGGCGCTGGAGCTCAGCGAGTGTAGACAGGGAACCCAAGCCACAGAAGGACCCTGGGCATGTCATTGTTCCCAACGCAGTGGGAGCTGCTGGTTTACACCCAGCCTCAGAGCTGGGCAGCATACCAGGCCGGCCTGGGTCTCCGCCCTGGCTAGCGGACGGCAGGAGCATGACAGCCCTGGGCTCCAGATCCTGTGACCCCTGAGAGGTCAGCAGTCCAGCTTTTTGTGTGAGCTCTCCACAGCTACGTTGAATAATTTTAGAATGTTGTAAAGCCCTGCACGAGCCTAATAACATGTCAGCTACAACCTCTGGTAATTCCCACCTGGTCCCCAGTTCTCACCCTGCCCTGGGCCTTCTTGCCCCGGCTGGCGCTCTCCTCATTCACGCCGACTCTGCAGGCCAAGGTTGCCACGAGCTGTGAGCTCCTCCCTCGCGTGTTTTCTTGACAGCTGTGCCCGGGCTCAGGAAGCCTCACTGTCAGCTCTCCTGTATCCCCCACACCTGCACCCCACTTCCACTTTGTCTCCTGAAGACAAGATCTGTGGTGTTGTTCCTGCTTTCCCGGCCCTGGACCTGCTCCCGCTGTCCCCAACCCCAAGGCTGCCTCCCCAGCGCCCCAGGCACGGGCCTGACTGGGACCTACATAGCCACGGTCTGAGGGGCAGGCAGAGGGAGAAGTCGGGTGGGCGTCAGCCAGCCCTGCAGGCTACTGGGAGGCTGGACCTTTCAGGGCGTGTCACAGAATGAAGGAGCAATGTCCCCAGATCACTGGGTATGGGCTACCCCGAGGAGAAGCAGCGCCCTGTACAGAGTTGGGGTTGCTGGGAGGGGCTCTCAGAGTCCTTCATCTGTGGGTTGGGCGGGGTCTGGGCTGTGCACACCATGCCCCTTCCTTTAGACCCCTCTGGTGCTCAGGAGCAGCAGCTGCGCCCTCCAGTGTCCCCAGTGAGCACTTCATCTCCCCACCCTCTCCAGAAAGACAAGTTGTCTTGTAGAAGAGAGGAAGGTGGCTGATTTGGAATCCTCACAGCCCCACACATCCCAGGCCACTCTCCGTTTCTTTAGAACAGCAGTCTAAAAGCCCAAACTAGTGTAAGCAAGTGCCTGGGTTGAGAAAGGTCTGATTTTCCATCCAGCATACCCCATGGGGGCTTTTCCTGCCAGGCACAGTGGCCACGCCCAGCTGCTACTGTCCACCCCACTGCTCAGATAGAGGTGTAGAGGGCTGGGGAGATAGCTCAGTGCAATAAGTGACTGCAGCACAAGGTGTTGAGTTTGATCCCTGGTACCACCACCACCACCAAAAAAAATTGTCCAGATAGAGGCGTGGTGAGCTTGACTAACTGGCCCGTGGTCCCACAGCTGGCATGGAGGCTGGGTGGGCCCATGTCCTCCCCATAGGCCCACAGGTCCTGCTGAGAAGGGCCCACATCAGAGGTTGCCGCAGCAGTCAGGCTCCCCCAGAAGCTGCCAGTTCATATCCGGAAGTTGAAGGCAAGCTGAGTTAAGCAAAGGCAGTCCTTTATGGTGCTGACCACAAAACTAAACAGCCAGAGGCCACAGTTGCCTGCATGGAGGGACACAGACATAAAAACGATGGCACTAAACCTCAAGCACCTCGCCACCTTCTGCCCTGTCCTACATGGGCTCTCTGGGAAGCTCTAAACTCACCCTTCTACCCTGCAGGCCCAGATGAAAGGGGGCCAAGCCTCCCAGGAGGGCCAGCAGCTGGGTCTAGCTTGGGGCACGTGCCCATCTGCAATCCAGCAGTCCCAGCCCACCCTGGTGGGGAAATGGAACGCCTGGAGCAGCCAGGCCTGTCCGCGTACAGCCTGGGGCGTGGGGTCAGTTACCCACGGCATGGACTGCACAGCACTGTTCTCTGGTGAGGCCAGAGTGCCCTAAGCCAAAGGCAGGCTGGGCAGAAGTCACCCCCGGCGCCATCCTGCGATTTCTCCAAGATGCTGTATATAGAGGACTTTCCCACTCAACCCACTCCTGACCTTTCTCAGAGATAGTAGTGCAGTGCCTTGGGGAATTTTGCCCCCAAGTAGAGCTCAGACTCTTTTGCTGTGAGGAAAGTGGAATTTCAGGGCTGAGCTTCTCAGGAGCAAGGCCTCTCCCTTGAACACCCCTTCCGGGGCCTGGGAGTTCTGCAGTCTCTGGCTCCTCCCATCCACCCCCACCAGCCCATATCCCAAATCCTCCACCTCCTTCACCCATCTGTGTAAATGGAGAGAGGCTTAATAAAGCGGCCCAGGAGACACGCTGGGGTCGGTAAATATGGCCAAATCCTATTAATGTTTTGAAAGGGAAGATATGACTTGCTAATTTGCAGATGACACTAATTTTGGAAGTTTTGCAAATATCAGCAGCGATGATAGGAAAGGAGCTGAGAGGGTTGAAACATAGGAGAGGAATAACAAAATTAATTTCCATTTATATAAATACTAATTGATACGCCCAGGGAAAATGAATATGGAGCGTGGACATTAGCTGCAAAAGGAGGTAATCGTTTTCAGCGCGTCCCGGATTCAGTGAAATCCCAGATTTGTTGAAATCGCAGCATTCTGCCAGGCAAACAAAGAAATGGGCAGGCTCAGAGCCACTGTCCCTTTTGTTTCCACTTGGGGAGGAGGCATTTCAGCATTTCTCCCTCGCACAGGTTCCGCCCTCTAAACCCACCCCTCTTGGGCTTCCAGCTCCTCTCTCCTGGGCGCCACCCATGGCCTCTCTGCTGCCCAGGACAGAGGCGCCTGCTCTCATTCACTCCATACCCAGGCCACTAAGGGACCTGGTGACACTGTCTACAAGCACACACTCCACCTCGCCTCTTCTGTGCACTCTCATCGCGACCCGGTGGTGTCGGTGTCAGGCTCCAGGCTTCCTCTCTGCTGCTGGTCTCCTTACGCAGGCCAGCTGCAGAGCATGCCCAGAATGTACAGCCCGCCACGGTGCCCCACCTCAGGGGCCTGCACGCCTTCTGCGCTCCAGCTCCACCTCGCTTTCCAGGTCTGCATGCCCTCAGCTGCCCAGGGAGGGGTCACGTTTGCTTCTGTCTGAGCCCCAGATGCTCTACTTGCAGAAATGCAGAAGCACGCTGGCCCCAGCTCAGTGGTGGCCTCCAGAGAGGCCCTCGCGCCTGGCTTTGGCTCAGCTGCTCCCCTGGCTGGGCTCTCTGGCTCACCCGGTGGAGCTCCAGTGCTTATTTACATATTTGTCAGGTGTTTGGGGCTTCTTTGTCAGGAGGAAAGCCCTCTGCGAGTGGAGCTTCTCCTCCTTCCTTAGCCCCCATCTTCATTGCCCAGAATAGGATCTGTTACATAGTAGACAGTCAATAAAGATTTGTTTACCACTTCCCACAAATTTGGTGGGGCCCAGTAGTTTTATTTTTCTTACTGACAGCTGCTGAACACCTACTTTTCAATCAGTCATGTGAGGAGCCTGAGAGATAGCTCAGTAGAATAAGTACTTGCCTGGCAAGCACAAGGTCCTGAGTTCAATCTCCGGTACTGCAAAGTCATGTGATCAAAATAAAAATTGATTGAGGAGAGTCTAGGTTCTGAAGCTCTAACCATGAGCAAAGCCTCACTCTTTGGGGCCTCTGCTTTAGTGGTGCAGACTAGGTGGCTAGGTGGTATTAAAAGCTAGGAACAAGGGCCAGGGAGATGGCTCAGTGGAATAAGCGCTTCCCTGGCAAGTGCAAGGGCCTAAATTCAATCCCTGCTTCTGCCAAAAAAAAACCTAGGAACAAAAACTCATGCAGGGCTCAGAGGAAGAGAGGGGGTGGTATGCTGAGAGAGCCCAGACTCTCCAGGAGATGGCAGGAGCAGCAGGGGTATGGTGGTGAGCTTTTGCTGTGGAAAGCAGCATAGATTCAAGTAGCTTACCAGTTGCATAAGCTGTCTTTTTCTTTCTTTCTTTCTTTCTTTCTTTCTTTCTTTCTTTCTTTCTTTCTTTCTTTCTTTCTTTCTTTCTTTCTTTCTTTTTTTGTGTAACTAGGGATTGAACTCAGGCCCTTGCACTTGCCAGGCAAGTGCTTATTCTACTGAGCCATTTCATGATCGGCTCATCCTCTGTGTCCCGCGGGCATGGTTCTCAGCTGACCAAGCATGGTCCTCGCTTGGCTTCTGTGTGCCAGCCCATGCTCTGATGAGCTTGTGGGCGGACCAGTTGCTGATGACCTGTGATGTCCAGTGGAGCAGCAGGGCACTGGCCAGCCTGGCCCCTTCTCACGCAGACTCAGGAGTCCAAGTGGGGCAAGACAGAAAAGGACCCAGGGTGCACATGACCTGTAGCCCCATGTGTGTGACACTGCATCTGTCCAGTCAGCCAAAGCAGGCCACGTGGTGGAGAAATGGACTCCAGTTGTACCGGTTGAGTGGCAAAGTCACACTGCGCAGGCGCAGGAGCTACGTGCAGCTGATGTATATCTCCCAAAGCCACGAGAGGTCACAAGCAAGCTCAGTGCTGTGCAGGTTGTGTGTCTTTTTTTTTTTTTTTTTTAATACCCAGTTTCGGTGGCTGGCTCAGCACACCTGGGACAGGGCTGGAAAGGGGCATGTGGTACCAGGGATTGAATCTGGGTCCTTGCACTTGCCAGGCAGGCACTTAGACCACTGAGCCCTCTTGCCAGCCCCCATGTGTGTCTTTCATCTGCCCCTAAGATGCCCCAGGCAACCTTGGCAGCAGGATATGAGGGCTGAGTCACAGAAAGAATGCTGGGAAGCAACAGGAACCTCAGTGAGGACACGAAGGTCAGGGAAGCTGGGGCCACGCCTGGGCCACACGGCTGCCCTGTAACCTCTTTGTTTTGTTCTAATTCTTGTTTTTGAGATGGGGTCATGCTATATAGTCCGGGATGGCCTTAAACTCACTATGTTGCTAAGGGTGGCTTTGAACTCATGGCAATCCTCCTGCCTCACCCTCCTGAGTGCTGGGGTTACAGGCGTTCACCACCACGCCTGGCTTCCTATAGCCTGTGAGGGCAGAAGCAGGGCAGGGTGAGATGGCACCAGGCTTCTGTCATCACAGCAGTGTTAGCATTCTGAGGACATTGCCGAGAGCAGGGATCTTTTGACCTCAGCCACCAGAAGAATGCTAATAGGTCACAGGTCCTCCTCGGGGTGGAAGAGTGCTCCAGGCTTGGGCCTGCTCTAAATAGAGGCCCATAAGGAAAGCGAGATCCAGCCAATGGTGTGCTACCAAGAGGCTCATCCAGGGTGAACTTTTGGGCAAAGGAATGAGTCACCAGGGCTGTTTTACCCTGAGGCCAGAAAAGTCACCTCTTAAATGGTCCCTGGGGGAGTGCTGGTGAAGTTGGGGATAGAAGATTGGAGGTGTCCCAAAGGTTATTTCCTTTACCCTGAATCCATGTGACCTTTTATGGTAGAGGCCAATTTGTAGAAAATGACAGCTTGTCCCACAGTTGCGGCTCCCTGGTGTAACCAGTTTCATTTGTTATTCACCTGCTCAGTCACTCCATCTGCACTGAGCCCTACTGTGTGTCAGGCGGTGTGCCAGGGTCTGAGGGTGGGAGGAACGGCATGTTGATTGGAAGGCTGTGAGTTCCAGAGGGAGGGAGCTACATGTGCAAAAGCCTGCAGTGGCAGAGGAACAGAAACAGAGGCAATGGAGAGATGGATGGCGCTCAGGTCCTTGTGCCTAGGGAGGCTAGGGGGCAGGGGAAGGGATGTCCCTCGGGGGACATCCCTTACTCTCCACACAGAGTGGAAAGCTGCACCTGGTGGAATGGTGTGGCGTGGAGCGGCCCCAGGCCAAATGCAAGTTCAAACCACACTGGTCTTGGGTGTGTAGGTGTGTCCCAAGCCTGAAATGGTGCTGGTCCCGAGGGCTGCAAGAGGAGAGGCAGAGCACACCCAGGCCCAGGTTTCTGCACTGTGGACGCTGAAGCGCACCCTCCTACTGGTGCCTCCTCCCACCAACCCCAGAGCCCTGGAGCTGATAGGCTTCTTTTCTTCCCATCACAGGCCTCTCACTGAACTTCACAGCCTCCTGGGGAGACCCACACTACCTGGGCCTTACTGGCCTGGAAGTGGTGGGCAAGGATGGCCAGGCCCTGCCCATCCATCTGCACCAGATCTCAGCCTGCCCCCGGGACCTGAATGACCTCCCAGAGTACACAGAGGACTCCCGGACCCTGGACAAGTAAGTGTCTGTGGGAAGCTCCACTCTGCGCGCCTCAGGCCTCAGACATGGGCGTCCAGCAGATCCTGTGTGTCACCTGTCCCCACCACCCTGCTGGGGAGGAACCAAGGCTCGGGAAAGGGAGTGACCCCTCTCCAGTCACACAGCTACCAGGGGCAGGGTGCAAGGCCATGCCCCCATCACAGACGCCCTGTGGTTGGTCCTCTCCCCCCAGCTACATGTGCTGCCTGCACCAGGTGCCAGCAGCCCTCAGTGAGCCTCTGCTGCAGACAGCGCTCCGTGCCACGGGATGCCTCTGGCCTCTCCCGGGGCTGGCAACTTTCTCTACATTTCCACTTGCACCTGTCATTGCACCCCCAAAGCTGGGGTGTCCACGAGGGTGCAAGCCTCTAATCCAGCATCCATCCCAGGGATCCACAGCTGTGGGGCGTGGCCACTGCCTGGAGAGGGGTGTGAGGAAAGTCAAGGGGAGTCTGGGAGTTCAGATCCCGCCTCTGCCCTCTGCCATCTGCTGAGATTTTAACCCCTCGAGTAATGACAACAGTAATCACTGATAGAATAAAAACCATGTTTTGAATGCTTATTAGATACCAAGCACTGGGCTGTACTAACTGGTTACAGATATTCATTCATCCAGTTGAACCTCCAACCAGTGATACCAAGCACTGTTATTGTCACCCCTGCTTTATGGATGAGCACTCAACATACAGCAGCCATGGACTTGTTAAGTGATTCGAATGCAGGCCCAGGCCGTACCAATACTAGGTGACCTACTTTGGCTTCCCAATCAGTAGGAGGGGGTCCGGAAGGGGAGGGTCACATGGCACCCATGCCCCTTGGCCTTCCTGGCCCGTAGTGATGCATGAGTGTAGGGTCAGTGTCAGTCACCTGCGTGCCTCTGTGTAAGTGGCTCCTTGGTGTGACCCTCAGCCCAGTATGGCATCAGCAGCTTATAGATCTCTCTGACCTCTGTGTCCTGACAGTTCGCCCTCCTGAGTAGTTAAACCTCGAGCCCAAGGTCCTGGCTCCTGGCGCCCGCCAAAGTGACCTACACCCAGCCCTGCTCACTCAAGTCCCTGGGCCCGGAGGTCTCGCAGCCAGTCCCAGGCCTGGTGAATATACATCTTCACCAAATATTTCAGTGTGTTTCCCTAATCAATAAGACTTTTTAAAAAATCATTATCATTATTTATTTTTGTTTAGGGAAGGGTCTACAGGGTGTTCAAGGTCTCTCTATTAGATCGGACTCATAGTGATCCACCTGTTTACAGCCTCCCAAGAGCTGGGATTACAGGCAAGCTCCACCATACCCGGTCTGTCTCAGTTGCCATCTCAGCACACCACCCCAGGGGCGGGGCCAGCACAGCAGGCTCAGGGATCGCACCCCTGGCCCCTGCACCTGCTTGCAGGCACTTTAATCCACTGAACTGTTTGGTCACCCATCATTGTGACTTTAAAGGGCAGACAGCATCTCAGGATCATTATCACACCTAAAAATGTTAATACAGTGGTTCTTTAAACTGAGGATGTCCAGTGCCCTGGCCCTGTCATCCTTCACAGTGTTCACTTGAGCTGAGATGCAGATAAGATCCACGCCTGCGATTGGCCGAGGGGGTCTCTCCAGCTTGGTGCTGGGGTCCCTTCTGCTTCTGCCATTTCTTTCTTTTTTCTTGTAAGTTATCTTTTGAAGGAACCATGTTTCCTTGCTGCATGGAGTCTGGGTTTTAACACTCGCATCCCCGTCTTCCATCCCCTGAATGCTGTGCAAGTTGTTAGTTAGATCTAGAGATCGGGGTCTGGCATCCGGGCGAGACAGCAGCGTGGCAGCTCAGCGTGGCAGCTGCAGCGTGGCCATCGGAGGGTATGCTGTGCGTGAGCCACGTTAGCAGTGGCGGTAGTGGCTGGTTGTGCTCAGGGCCTGATGCACGCATCTGCTAGTCATCTTACGCCTTTTTCACTTGTTTGCCAAAGTCATTATGATAAAGAGAATTTCCCTAAAATCTGTTATTCTGTGGCACAGTTCAGACAGGAAGGGGTAGCCCACATACCTCGCTTCTTTCCATCTCCCCTTAGTGTTCAGAATAACAAAAGGCTTCTCTGAAACATTTTCAGGTGCTTTTAGGTATCATTATAAACTTAGAACTTAGGCATACTGTGGCTGGGGGGTTTCAGTCCAGTGTTCATTTTATCCTTCTTGGTGCTTAAATTGTTCCATCTCGAACACAGGCAGCTTCTGAGTCTGTTTGTTTGTTTAGTATTGTGGTGCAGGAATGAGAGCCAGGGCCTTGGGACACCAGGCAAGCGCTCTACAACTGAGCCACACCCCCAGTCTACCCACGTTCTCGTAAAAACCATCTCTGGCAGCTTCCTTGTCTTCTGATGCACAGGATGGTCCAGGCTTCTCTGGTGGATTTCTGGGCCAAGGTCTGGCCTTCTGGGGGGAATTGATATTTAGAGAATTTAGGGATCGTAGTCAAGCCTGCAGGGCTGTTCACTGCTGCTGGGGTGGCCCTGGTTCTAGGCGTTTCTGAGGACAGAAGTAGGTGTTCCTTCAGATGTCCTTGAGCTTGTGTGGGGGGTCTCCTCTATGGTCACCTGGGGGTGCCTCAGCACCCTCTTCACTCTCAGAATAGAGCAGCAGCTTTGCAGTGGAAGTGGCCCCATTTCTAGGACAGAAAAGTAATTGCTTTGGAAAGGAATAGAAGGCTCTGTGGTGTGGCTCGCAGTCAGCATAGCTCCACAAACACCCAGTGTCAAGCTGCTGAATTCCTCGGTGTTAAGATGCCAGCAGTTGTAAGACACACCATCCATCAATTTAATAACAGCTTTTTGGAGGAGAAAAAAAATTACATTACCTCCTGGGATGAACACTTAGATTGCAGGACTTATTCCAAACCCCAAATTTTAAAATGTGAAAGGGAAAAAAATGTGTTTGCAAATTTAAGACTCAAGGCAGCAGCCCATCTCTCCCAGGACAGCAAGTCGGGAGTCACCAGGGTGTGGGAGGCTCGGGACAATGGGAATGTGGGAAGGAGAGGCCTGAGGCAGCAGGATCCTGCCCAGGGCCAACTATCTAAGCGGCAGTGCCTGGGGCTGTGGCCAGGAGGACAAGGGTGTAGGCAGAGCTGGGGAGAGTAAGGCAGGGAGGCCCAGGCAAGAGGAGCCAGAGCTCGCAAGGACAGAGTAGCGTCGAAGGAGGGCTCCCTCCTGAGCCTGGGCCTTTGCTGGGGTGCCCAGGCTCATAGGAACCGGCACAGTCCCAAGGTCACCTGCCTTGTCCTACCCTCGGCCCCAGCCAAGGGCTTTTAGTCCCTTCCTGCAGGGCTCATGTCCCTCTCCATGCACCAGGGAGCCAATGCAGTAATTTCAGAAAGTTTGGGAAGCAGAGAAGTGCCACTTCTTCTGTCTCCAGCGTGGGCTCACTTTCACAGCCTCTTCTGGCCCTGGTCTTCGTTTCCCGGGTTACGGTTGGTGTCCCTGCCATCCTGGGCTCCCTTCCCTGTGTTAGCCCAGCAGCTCATGGTCATTGCTTAGGGCAAATATGCTTGACCATTTCCTATTTCAGGATATTTTCAGTTATACTGTGTGTGCGTGTGTTTTGCCAGTGTACATAACTCTAATCAATATCTCTGTGCAGATAACCTTTCCAGCATGTGGAACAGATTCTCTACTAGGATGAAAAAACCCCAGAAGTGGCTTTGCTGGATTAAAAGATTGTGAAATACGGCACATTTTCCTTTTCTTCTTCTTCTTTTTTTAAGCCCTGATGACTGCCTCACTGTGCCTTTGACTGCATTACGTGTTTCTAGTTCTTTCTCCTTTTGAAAATATTTTTTCTAGTTTTATAGATAAGAGAGGCCCCCTTGCCATAGAGTTCATTAGTCACAGCTCCTGGCTGAGCCCATGTAGCCGGCTTCACTGGGGCTGGTAGATGAAGAGAGGGGCACTCTGCACCCCACTGCAGGGGCCACCATGCCCACCGGCTGCCCTCATCCACCCCGTACCCACAGGCTGATTGACGGCGTCAACATCACCACGGAGGATGAACACATGTGGCTGATCCCCTTCTGGTCGGGGCTGGACCACGTGGTCACGATCCGCTTCCCCAGGGCCGAGAGCCTGGCCGGTCTGCGCTTCTGGAACTACAATAAATCTCCCGAGGACACCTACCGGGGGGTAAGCCAGGGATGGCGGTCGCGCTCAGGCCACTGCCAGGGAAACAGCCCTGTGATGGATGGCCAGTGAGGCTGCCGGAGAGAGCATAAATCCTCTGGAACTTTCCAAGTGGAGCTGGGGGTGATGGTAGAGGGGGAGGGAGCACTAGCGCTTGCCACATACAGCAAACGCAGACCCAAGGGCCCAGTGCAGCCAGGAAACTGAGCCGGGTCTGCCGGTGCTAGAGCCTTCAGCCGCCCAGATATCACCATGGGGAGGGGTACAGCCCCGAGGTCCAGGGCACCTTCCACAGCCGGGCTGGTGCCAGTGCATCGTACACACCCGTCCTCTCACTGGGTCTCAGCCCAGCTCTAGGGGACGAGGGCTACCACCCCATCTCTCAGGGCATTAAATGGAGACTCTGGAAGTTTCCATCATGAACTTGGAGCTGCACAGCTAAGGAACCCTGGCTCTGCCCAGTGTAAGGCCACACCCCACTTCCACACCTTGTTCTTGTCTTACGGGTGCGAGAATCTGGGTTCCTAAGATGTGGCCTCTGTCAGAACAAGGAAAGGCCCCCTTTCCACAGCTCACCTGCCCTCTGGGGCCTCCGCATGCTAAGCCTTGTCTCCTCCTGTGGCCTCAAGAGGCAGCAAGGCCTGCACAGTACAGAGCCCAGACAGCGTCCCCACAAGGCCTAACTGCTTCAGCAGTGTGGCCATTGTCCCTGTGCTCCTCAGCCACGGAATTAAGCAGGAGCTGCAACCTGTGGAGGGTTGGTATTCCTGTGGCCTTGGCTCCTGTGGTTCCCGAATCTGTGTCCCACCCCAGATGGCCATTTCTCGCACTGGAGACAAGGGCCTTGGGGCCTGGGTTCTCGTTCTAGGACGTGGCCCAAAGCCCCTACCTCATGGGCCTAGTCCCTCTGTCTTGGTGTCTCTGAGGTGCAGCATGGAGGGCTGAAGGAGATAGAGGCAGACGCATGGTGTGGGAGGGCAGGTCCCACGTACAGGGCCATGGGTTGTGACTCTGAGGTGCTCACATGCCAAGGCCCTGCAGAGTGCCTGATTATTATGGGCTAGAAGCCAGGGCTTTAGATGCCCACAGATGTGGAAAACTGAGGCCTGGGAGGCACCCTCCAGACCCCACATTCCCTTCAGGAAGCAGCTTTTTCTGGGCTGAGCTGGCTGCCGTGTGGCGACATCTGCTTGCCATCTGGGCTAGGGCCAAGTGGATGGGATGGAGGGTAGAGAGGCTGGGCGGTAAGGCCTGCAGCTTGGCTCTGGAGTCACTTCTGATGGCCATGTCCACAGGGAAATGCTGGCGATTTCAGGTTTGTGCCCTGCTGCTCCATGTACAGAGAAGAGAGCACCTTAGTAGGCCCTGGACTCTCTGTGGCAGCAGAGAGATAGTGACCTGACCCTAGAGACAGCCATGCCTAGAGCCATGTAGCATAGCAAATAGTTGAGAGGCTGAGGAGCCAGTTGCCCTGCAGACACGGTGGGAGTCCTGACAGTCCACGAGGGAGCCCAGGCCCCGGAGCAGCTACTGAAATGAAGTCCCAGAAGCTTGACCAAAGTTGTGCCCATGTTGCTCACTGTGGAGGTGCCTCGGGGTAGAGGAGAACCTGAGCCCAGAACTGGAGGTCCGAAGGCGGGGGCCAGCCACGGCTCCATGTGCCTCCCCACCCCTGCGCATATCCAGGCAGCGGCTGGACCACCTCAGACTCTGCCGTCAGATTTGCCTGCAGATCCCAGCCCTCTGGCTGGAAAATGCTGGCCTAGAACAAGAGGGAGGTGTTGGCCGGAATCCACAGGAAGGTAGCAGGCTCTTGGTGAGCACCGTCTGTGGTGTGCCCTGAGGCAGTGTAGGGCAGTGTAGGAGAGGGTGCACCTGGGGTCGGTGACAGTGAGATAGACCTGCGTGAGCAGACTGGAAAGGGACCAGCTAAGTGCCCTGAGAAGAGCAGGAGGCAGGCCCTGCCGCCCCAGGAGAAGGTGCAGGGACAGGGTCCCTGTATGACCTGGAGTCTGAAGGCGGTATGACCCAGACCCGTGCTGACACAGTGCACACTTGTGCCTGGCATCCTTCAGGACGTGCTTCAGAAGTTACTTGTAGAGCTGGGGAGAATAAGGCTTACCTGGCAAGCGAGAGTCCTGAGTTCAATCCCCAGTTCTGCAAAAAAAGGTTAACTAATGTGCCCATTTAACAGATGCGGAGGAGAGGCACAAGCAGGCTCAGCGATCTTCATGTGCAGAGCCTGCACTCTTGACCTCCACACTGTGCTGCTGTAGCCCTTGTAGCCGGTGATACAGGTGGGACCTTGGCTGAGTCCTGTGCTACCCCTGCCACTTGTCCCCTGGAGGCAAGGTCCCGGTACCCACCATGGTAGGGACCTTGTCCATCTGGTCCTGTGCTCTCTACCAGTTTCTCGTGCCATACCTGGCATGAGGCAGGGCTGACCCTGGGACATGCGCCAAGCCTGTCAGACTGGTGGAGAGCGCCTGTGCAAACGCTCTTTGTGGGCAGTGCCCGCGCAGGTAGAGCAGCACCTGCCGCTGTCCCTCATGCCTCTCCTCAGCACGGCCTGTCTCGTTCACTAGGCCAAGATCGTGCACGTGTCCCTGGATGGCCTGCGCGTCTCTCCTGCTGAAGGCTTTCTCATCCGGAAGGGCCCTGGCAACTGCCACTTTGATTTTGCTCAGGAAATCCTCTTTGTGGACTACCTGCAGGCCGGGCCACTGCCCCCGCCAGCCAGGAGGTGAGGGACAGGACGCCAGGTGGGACATCCTGCCCATCTGCGCCACTCTGAAGTGTGGACTCATGAGGTTTTGAAACGATCAAACACAGTGCTTTTCAACTTGGCCATTTTCTAAAGCTCAGCCGAGCCTCGGCAGACGCCTATGGGGTGAACCCTCCTTGTCTGGGGCTGTTTGGGTTTTTCATAGTCTGGAGTGCTTAAGATTTTAAATGCTTCACTGCGCTTCCTGCTGGGAAAAGAGGCCACTGCCTGCCTCCATTCCAGAAATGCCCGCTGGCTGGTTTGGGCGAGGGCTTTCCTTCTCTTGTTTCTGTGTTCCTTATTTTAAAAGATTCAAGAGAGAAAAATAGAGTCTCACATTTCATGGGCTTGCTGGGCTTTCCGGGCCCCAGTGTCTGCCACATGGAGTTGATAATAGTTTGTAAATGCCACATTACGTTTACTCATTTAAACCCCTGGTGTCTAAACGCCAGAGGCCAACCTCTTGGAATGAAATGAATGTCCCTGCCATAGGCCAGATCTCTTCCTGGGCTGGACACTGGGCACAGTCACTTCATGTGGCATTGCCCTTGACATGGAAGGAAACCCAGGCTGGGCTGGTGGCACCCATAGCAGACTGGGGAGGGAGACCAGGAGGGAGGACCCTGGGGCCAGAGCTCATCCCCCTAAGCTCAGCTGCCTTCTGTCCACCCTCTGAGGCACCTTCCAGCCACCTTGCAGAGGATGAGGTGCCTGTTTTACAGTGTGGGAACTGCAGCCCCTTGCCTCCATCCATGAGGCCATGGCCTGTGGCTGCCCTACTTCTGCCCACATGCCAGCCCTTCTGGCTACTTCCTGGCCAAGTACCTCCCTCTCCCTCAGCTCCTCCCCACTTCAGGGTCTTTACTTTTCCACACCTCTTCCTCTGCCCATCCAGGCTGTCACCAGCATGGGCTGTACCAGCTGGTGGGGAGGTAGAGGGCTAAGACAGTGGGCAGGACTCACAGCCCAGACCCACCTCATGCCAGCCTTGCTCCCTGACTGACTTTAGCCCTGTCTGTACCCAAGGCCCTGCCCACACCTCAGGTTGTTGGAGGAGGCAGGGTTCCTATCAGTGACTCCCAGCTGCCTACTGCCACCTTGCCAGTGACTGTCTTTGGAGCCCTGAGCCCCCTTGGAGAGGAGACAGGCACCTAGACACCACAGTTCCATGGAACCCACTACCTGGGAGTGACAGACAGACTGGTGACCTTCAGCTGCCATTGACCTTGGGCTGTTTTGTGTTTCTCCAGGCTGGACATGAGAGGCCTGGAGCGGGCAAGCATGGACTATGAAGCCCCGCCCATGCCATGCGGCTGTATCCTCTCCTCCTGCCACCAACAGGGCCAGCTGGAGCAGGGAGCTGGGCAGACTGAGGCCATAAGGGGAAACAGGCAGAGGAAGTCAGGGTTCGCCTGTCCTCAGATGCACCGGTGCTGCTGGCACTGAAGTGGCAGCAGTAATTCTGGACCCCAGGAGAGGGCGGCAAAACTGAAGCTGGCCCCCGGCATGTGGGGGGTGGTGGCCTGTAGACACAGCAGGAGCCGCAGGTACCCGGCCTTGGCTCTCAGTATACCGCTGGCTTTCATACAGCCTTCCACACAGTCACCCTGGGGACTGGGGCCAGGCCGGGTACCGCTGGCACCGCACTCCACTAGCAAAGGAACATCCAGGTGTAAGCCATAACAGGGCCAGAGCAGGCAGCAGGTGCTCTGATCCTGGCATTTATAGCCAGGGAAACTGAGTCATGAGACAAGAGCCTTGGGTAAGCCAGTGACATGGGATCTGGCCAGCTTGTCTGCTCCTGTCCCCTCTCCTGGGCCCCAGAGAAAGGTATTGAATCCACCCTGGCCCTTGAAATGAACACAAATGGGATGTACCTGTGTTCTGATAGCCTCTGTCTCCATGAAAGAAAACCATCTTCCTTTCTTGGTGCAGCTGCGCCCCTTCCAGATCTCTGGCATTTTTGTCCTTGTCTTACTTCAGTTCCAGAAGATTGAGTCTCTTCTCCTTAACCACGCACCCAGTCATATTCCAGTTCCAGCTCCTGACCAGCTGGGGCGACCCCTACTACATTGGCCTCACGGGGCTGGAGCTGTACGACCAGCAAGGACAGAAGATCCCCCTGTCGGAGAACAGTATCCTTTCTGGGCCAGGATGGGGTGTGAGGCCAGCAGAGCCCAGTGCAGGCAGGGCAAAGGCCCTCTGGGAATCTGGGACCCCGGATTAAACATGCCTCTAGCCTTAGGGGGAGGAAAATGGGCACCCCCAGGCACACCTGCCAGGGCTGGATCCCACAGCCCCCAGCCAGGAACCTCAGGTGCTCTGGAATTCTAAAGGCTCTGATAAGGAAGGACTGCCCTCTGCGAGGAGAAACCTCTAGCACTGTTCTTGATTTACAAGCTATGGGACTCCTTGTCCACGGTACATCCACACCAGAACCAGCAGACTGCTGACCCAGTGAATGCTGAAGCATTTTAAGTTCCTTGCCACAGCATTTCAAAGAAAAAACGATCCCTGCTTTCTCTTGAGAAATGGGCACTGCTGTGTGGGTTGGCCACACAGCAACAGGGGCTGAGCGGAGTTTCTGCTGCTCTTCCTATTGCCCTCAGCCCCAGAATGCGTTGCTCATGCCCACTGTGGGCTCACTGCTAGGCACAGGGCCTCATTTGCCAGTGTGGAAGAAGGCAGGAAGGAGGCTGGGTTCTCCGCCTCCTAAAGGAGCATGTGAGGCCCAGAGAGGCTGCCTGACCTGCCTAGCCCTGCACAGCCAGCCTGGCTGCAAAGCCGGGTCCTGACCACAAGCCACCTGGCTTTTCTTCTCTGTAAGCTGCTGGAGCCCTTGGTGTTCTGAGGTGCTACCGTCAGGGAAGTGCAAGGGCAGGGGAAAGCCGGAGCCAGTCCCTGGTCCATCTCTCCCTCTGCCAGAGCCCCGACCCCACCCCAGCCAGCTGGCTCAGATGGCCCTGACTGTATTTTGTACTGGGGTGTGTACCCGAGCCCTGAACCCCATCCCTGTCCCATTTTTATTTTGGGGTCACTCCTTAGGTCACTAGGTTGCCCAGGCTGCGCTCAGTCCTGTGACCCTCCTGCCCCAGGCTCTTCAGAGTAGGGAGGTTGCAGGTGTGAGCCATCGTGTCAGGTGGCCCTCATGGCATCTGGGGTGGTGGCTTGGAGGTATGTATAAGGCGACCTTGCTGGGAGGGCCTCGCAGCCTGCCTTCTGCCATTCACACATCTGTTCTGGTTTGGTTTTGTGTCTTTTTGAGACAGTCTCACTCTAGTCCAGGATGACCTCCAACTCACTGGATAGCTCAGGCTGGCTGAGAACTCTCATGATTGTCCTGCCTCAGCCTCCCAAGGGCTGGGATTACAGGCGTGCCCTACCATGCCCAGCCACATATCCATTCTTGACACAGACGTTTTGGTGCCTGGTTGATTTCCAGGGCCATAATAGCCAAGCCAGGCTGGAGCCAGGTTCTGTAGTCACTGTGGCAGTGCTCACTGAGTAGGACAGGCTGGCTCTCCCGCCACCTGACCTGCGTTGGCCTGGTCGCACACCAAGGCGAGGCGAGGCTGGCCCCAGGTCCCTGTGGAGAGAGAGGACAGGTCACAGCACTGGCCCCGGTTCCTGCTGCAGTTCCATGAGCCCTGGCCCCTCCGATGCCAGGCCGCTGCTCTCCACACCCTGTGCCCCAGCCCCTCCTCCTGTCCCCACAGCGGGCCTGATTTAGCTGTAGCTTCCCCGGCCGCCTGGAGCAGCAGCGGCCGGCCTGGCAGCCCCCACCCCAAGCCCAGGCAGCGCGTCTTGCCCAGCACATGGCTTTAAGTTGTGGCCACTTAGCTGCCTTTGCAGATATCGCCGCCTTCCCTGACAGCGTGAATGCGCTGGAGGGAGTCAGCGGGGACGTCCGGACCCCTGACAAGCTCATCGACGAGGTGAATGACACCAGTGATGGCAGGCACATGTGGCTGGCACCCATCCTGCCAGGCCTGGTGGGTTCCTGGGGCAGCAGCCTCAGCTCCTGGCTGAGGGGTGGGTGGGGGACACTTGGTCTCTGGGTCAGCGGCGCATCAGCTCTCTTCTGGGACAGGTCAGGCTGCTCTGCTAGCATGCCTCTAACCAGCGTTGGGCTGCTGGAAGGGGGCCTGGGGGCAGCACCTGGACATCAGGGGAGCAACCCCAAAGGCATGGGCATCCGCCGGCCCTGCTGTCGTTGCCCTTCAGCTCCTGTCTGCCGCAGTTCTCTGCCCTCTCGTCCCCGCTCCTGTTCCCTGCTTGCCTCCTGCCTGCCTGCCCACAGCATGGCTCCTATCCTCTCTGACCCCAGATCTGCCCTGTCAGCCCTTCTCACTGCTGTCTCCCTTTCCTGCTGTCAGACCCTGCAGTGGTCCTGCCTGTTCTTTGCTCCAAAGCCTCGTGGTGAGCCTCGAGCCAGGCTTCACCTTGAGCCAGAGTGGGCTCCTGATGGAGAGGATGGGCTGGTTAGCACCCCTCCCTCACCTCTCATCCCAGGACCAGGTGCCTGTTCCAGGTGCACAGCGGCCGTAGCTCACCTGCCCCCTCTTGCTCAAGTGACAGGAGACGAGGAGCAATTTCCTCTGAGAACCCTCATAGAAAGGGGCAGCGGTAGCAGTCTGATGACTGATGTTGGTCAAAGGCCACCCTCAGATGGAGCTGTAGCGCATGCCCCAGTGTTCGCTGAGCTGGGATTGGCCCTCAGCCCCAGCCCTGCCTGCAGAGGGGAAGCCGGACCCCATTGGGCCTCAACCCCACTGTGGCTCAGGCCTTGCCACCAGCCTTCCCGGGAAGGGCTGAAGAGCTGCCCTACCCTGACTTCTCGGCCCCAACTAGACTCCCACATGCACATTGGCCTGAGTCCTGACCACATGTCCTTCCTGCCCCAGCCAGAGGCTGATGTCCCCAGCAGCCCACCCAGCTACAGCTGGGAACCCACCCAAATGCTTATTTCTTTATTTGATCTTGCATGGGGCGGGACAGGGAGGAGGAGACTCCTTGGGCCCCTTCTGCAGCTGAGTCTGTGCCCAGGGCAGCCTCTCCCTGCAGAGGTTCAAAGCCAGGTGCTGACAGTTACCCAGGGGTGCCTCTCTGCTTGCTTTTCATTTACGCTTCCAAGAAAGGACAAGCGGGTCAGGCCGTGCAGCCTGCTGTGCAGCCTGCCGAGCGCAGGGTGCCTGACTGGAGTTGAGCACCTCCCCTTCAGCCATCCCTGGAGCTTCCCACTATTTCTGGGCTGCCCTGGAGCAAGGGGAAGGTCAAGGACTATTCCCAGGTCTGCATCGCTATTTAAATGAGGGCCACCGTGGCTCAAGGAATCAGGCCCTCCCAGAGCCAGCTCAGCGGTTTGTTGCAAATGCAGCCACACGTGACTGGACTGGAGATGGGCTGGAGGAGGTGGAGGGCTGCAGGACTCAGGCCGGCACTGCGTGGACAGTGCCACCTCCGGGGCGCCTGGGCTCGGGCCCTGCCCTGCCCGGCCCCACCCTGCCCTGCCCCGCCCCGCCCCGCCCCACCCCACCCCACCAAGCGCCTGTTTGCAAACCTGCCCATTTTAATTAGCCCCACTCTCTATCAGGTGAATCGGGTTTATGTGATTTTCGATCTACCCACCACCGTATCAATGATCAAACTGTGGAATTATTCGAAAACACCCCATCGAGGGGTGAAGGAGTTTGGCGTAAGTACTTATTAGCTGGGCTTGGGAAATAACTATGCTCCCTGATAATTAGGCCGCTCTTAGATACAGCGCCTAGTGTGCAGATCCCCACCCCGCTGTGAATCCAGGACCATCGGCTCCTTGTCGCTCTGGGAACGCAGGAGGTGGCTGCCCTCGAGCTTCCCTGTGGAGTCCCACTGGCTTGGAGAGGGACTGGTCTTTTTTTTTTTTGCAGAACTGAGGACTGAACTCAAGCCCTTGCACATGCCAGGGAAGCACTTATTCCACTGAGCCATCTCCCCAGCCCACTAGGGAGGGTCTGGGAAAGGTAGCAGGGACCCTGGGGCCAGAGATCGAGTTTGCCTCCCCGCTCTGCCTCTTGGACTCGTGTCTTCAATGATGCCAAGGCCCTTGAGCCTTCGCTTTCAGGTCTGTGGCCTGGGCACACAGCACCTGCCCAAGCTGAGGGGCACAGTGCACACCAGCACATAGTGACACCTGCCAGCTCTGTCCCAGACCCCCAGAGCTCCTTGTGGGGCCTGCGGGCTCCCTGACCGCCGCCTCCATGTCTGCCCAGCTCCTGGTGGATGACTTGCTTGTGTACAACGGCACCCTGGCCATGGTGACACAGCTGGTGGGGGGCATCCTGCCCACGTGCGAGCCCATGGTGCCGTACCACACCATCCTTTTCACGGAGGACATGGACATGTGTCATCAGGAGAGACATACAGCCATCAGGTATGTCCCCAACAGCGCTAATGAGAACAGATGCTGGGACTCTGGGCCCAGCACCGGATCAAATCTCCTGTTCTTCCCGCCCCACAGTAATCAGGTAGAGGACCAGGACGTGCAGATGATGAATGAAAACCAGGTTGTCACCAACTCCAAGAGGAAACCCAGCGTAGCAGATCCAGGTGGGCTCCCCAGCCCTACCCTGGGCTTTGGAAGGCAGGGAGGGGTTGGTGTCCCCACACTGCACTCCGGCCCTGCCTGCCAGGGCCCTTCCTCCACCCGGCGCCCGCTGAGGCTGGGACCTGCTTCCCTGAGGAGAGGTCAGGGGCAGACGTACTGTGCCCAGGGGTGCTGCCCTGCACCCCTGTACCATGGAGAGTGCATCCCAAGGGCTCTAAGGGAGGCCAGGTGTGTACCGGACCAAGTGGGCCAGGCCTGGGGTCACACGTTGGAATCAGCTCCAGGCCTGGGACGGCCAGCACGCCAGGTGCCCCAGGCTTGGGGTCAAGGGGCTGCAGGTGGTAACCCCAGAGCCCACATCACAGCTGAGGTGGTGGGATTTCCCTGAAGTCATGGGGTTGGCTCAGCCTGCTCCCTCTGTCCTCTGCCTTGACAGCCTTGCGCCCCAAAACCTGCATAAGTGAGAAGGAGACGTCAAGGTGGAGGCGGTGCTGAGGGCAGCAGGAAGAGCCGGTCTCATCATCAGTGTCGTCGGTGTAAGGCCCAGGACCGGAAGAGGATCCCAGTGTAGGAGGATGGGGCACTTGAGTGACTGGGGGACAGCAGCCCTGGGAGCTGCAGGGCTCAGACCGGGTGGGCCGAGCCAGTGCCCTGTCCTCAGGGCCCTCTGGGAGCAAGGCCCTGGAGAAATGACCGCTCTCCAAGCCTGGGACAGGGTCAGCCAGCATCATGTCCTGCTGGGGACAGGAAGAGACAGATGCAGGCCCAGGAGGTGGAGGACAACTGGAGGAGGGCCACACTGAAGGGCGCTGCCCTCGCCCTCTCCCCATCCCTCCACGAGGCACCCTTGGAGCTAGTGCTGAGGGCCACATCGCCCCCTCCCCAGCCACTTCCCAGTGAATTGGAAATGTGCCTTGCACCCCTGCCCGAGCGGCCCGGAGCACATCTATTTCTATCTCTGTAACAAGCTCAGATCAGGGACCTAATTGGTTTCCCAGTGATGGGTAATTTCTCCTTCCCAATATTAATCCGCTGTTTTCTGGCTCCCAGCCCGCTGCGCAGCACTGTACTCCGCGCGTTCCTACGCAACCGGAGTCCTGCGCATGCTTCGTGAGCCGCCTGCAGCTGCAGCTATGCAAATACGCTTTTCATTTGGAGCGCGGGGCTGGTGTGAAGATGGCAGCGGCTCCTCCCCAGCAGCTCCAGCTCTGCTGAGGCTTCCAAGGGCCCCCTGCTCAGCTCCTCTGCTCGCTTTGTGCCCAGCTGTGCCAGGCCCCATAGGCCTTGGGGCTCCCAGGAGAACTGCCACCTGGGGGAGTCAGGCACTGAGTAGATCAGTTCTTAGCACCAAAACCAGTGTCTGGGCTTCAAAGGGAGCCCCTGCTTGGGGTGAGGGTAACAGATTTGTCAGGAGCCCAGGCAAACACAGCCCGCGCTGCCCCCAGAGCCCATGGTTGACGTTTATAATAATTGTCTGTACCATGCAATTTAGGAAGGAAGAAAAAACTGTACAGGCATTAACTCTAAAATAAATTTCTATATTTTTTCTCTTGCAAAATCAATAAAAGATGTTATTGAGAATAGAATGTGGTACGCTGGATTTGGGGTCAGACCGAGCGAGTCCATTTGAAACCGGATAAGCAGTGCGGGCTCTGAGCTCCCTCCTCCTCCTGCAAAGGAGGCCATGACCCTGGCTGGCCTGCTCAGTACCTCGCACCGTGCCAATAGACACATCATCAGAGCCCGTGTGTACCCATGAGAGGCCTGTGGGGTAGGTTCCGTTCTTACTCCCCTCATGCTACACAGGGGAGCTGAGGCCCAGAGAGGGCGTGTGACTTCCCAAGGATACACAGTTTTAGAAACTATTTGTGTGCAAGATTGTAAGACAACCATCAGGTAGCTGGGGCAGGGCCGGTGTGTGTGTGTGTGTGACAATCCTGTGGGTCTTTGCTCCTGGGGCACCATCCCTGAGGAGGCCTGATTTCTCCCTCCTGTGCCCCTCACACCTGCTTCCTTCAGGGCAATGTGGGTGGCCCTTGGCTTCCAGATGAGGTGGTCTCTGGCGCCTGGAGCTGGAAGCACCCTGGGAGCCCCAGAGATGGAGATGAAGGATGCAGGGCCCTTCAGCTTTCAATCCTGCAGGACCCCCATTGCTTGGGGCCCAGACCTGCAACCCAAGGCCCTGGGGTAGCCAGAGCACCTGACATGCACAGAGCCACATTTTCAAGGGTTTCCAAGAAGCCCGGTGCCTAGGTTTTCTTTTTTCTTTTCTTTTCTTTTTTCTTTTTTTTTTTTTTGTGGAACCAGGTATTGAACTCAGGCCCTTGCACTTGCCAGGGAAGCGCTTATTCCACTGAGCCATCTCCCTGGCCCCTAGGTTTTCTATTTGTAATGTAACATGTGGCTTTTCACTCAGTGTAAGCAAACACACAGCCAAGTGCCAGCCATCTGCAGAAGCTCTGGGGAACTCCTGTGGGGCAGCCTTCATCCCAGCTCCTCCCCCCCGCCCCCCTGTTCCCCCCTCATTACACCACCCTGGCCCTGCTTCCAACCACCACCCAGGGCTCCCATGCACCTGGGCTGTGTCCTTCTAGCCATCTCCTAAGAGGAAAAAGGACAGAGGAAGTGTCCCTGTCCGGCCCCCTCTGGAGAGAGACAGACCCTCTGGGGGTGACCCTTGGGTCTTAGAGGTAGCAGCCTCCCTCTTCAGCAGAGTGAACAGTGGGGT
>PVKA01033166.1:5603-24735 GCA_004027165.1 Ctenomys sociabilis | reverse complement strand
CACTCTCTATCTCTGTCTCTCTGCTCTGTCTTATTTCTCTCTGTGTGTCTCTGTCTGTCTCATCTCTGTGTCTCTCTCTGTCTCTATCTCTCTGTCTCTCTCCCTCTCTCCCTCTTTCTTCCTCATCTCTCCTCATCCTCCCCAGCCCTCTGTGTTCCCCTTTTACTGAAGGAAATCTCTTCCCTTTTCAGTAGAAAGTCCCCATTTTTGCTCCTTTACATCTTCCCCAACTAACTACCCCAGTTAGCATATTTCTTACTGCCACTGAGTTAGAGTGAAAAGA
Source organism: Ctenomys sociabilis (assembly GCA_004027165.1). Lineage (NCBI taxonomy): Eukaryota > Metazoa > Chordata > Mammalia > Rodentia > Ctenomyidae > Ctenomys > Ctenomys sociabilis. The sequence continues at coordinate 24,452 of PVKA01033166.1, read as the reverse complement.
GAAAAGCAGACATAAAAGTTTAAAGCCAGAATTGTCCATTTTGACTTGTGTTTGGTAGAGGAAGGGGATGACCACAAAGAATAAGCTGAGGCCACCTATTCATTCACATTATTCACTCAAGACATCAATTGATGGTGAGTAATGATGTCTAATTTTAACATTAGAAAGTCAGTGAGTAATTGATATTTCTGGTTTTTCCTCATAGGTGGGTGTTTTCTGTTTCTGTCTTCATTTTCTTCTTTCAGATAAATTGGAACTAGAAGACAGTGATTGATTTCACAAATATGAAACATAAATTGTTGCCCATTTCAAAACTACATATCCTTTTTTCTAAAGATTGAGAAAGTTTTTGTCATCTTTCTGTTACTATAACAAAATTCCTAGGTAATCATTTTATGAAGAGATGAGGTTAATTTTGGCTGACACATTTAGAGGTCCGAATCCATGATCAGCTGCCCACATTGCTTTGGATTTGTGGTGTGGTTGTACATCATGGCAGGCATGTGTGGTAGAGCAGACCCAGTCAAATCATGAGCCAGGAAGCAAAGGAGAGGAAGAAGCAGAGGCCAAAGTTGCACTGTCCCCTTCATACCCAGTGACCTTAGGACTTTATTCACAGCTTCATCTCTCACATGCTCCATCCTGGACATCAAGCCTTTAGTACAGTAGCCTCTGGGGGACAGGGAAGGCCCAAATTATAGCATTTTTAGATCTTGGTATATACCATTACACATATCATAAGTAGGAGAACATCTTTGAAATTCAAAGTTAAACTTGATGCTTTAGAAATGACCAGTCATTTGGATTTATATATCTTCAATAAAATGAATGGTCAATCTTGATAGTTTAAATTTTAGATGTAACTAAAGAAGCATAATTAACTCACATTGATTGTTCCATTATGGCCAGTAAACTGATTCTAAAAACAGTTCAAAGTATGGCTCCCATGAAAGACATTTGCCAGTGCTCCATCATGTTGCATGAATTATGGCCTTTTAGGATAAGTTCTTTGAAAGGCAGTGATCAATTGTGTTTATCAGTTAAAATATATTATGTGTTTATGTTCACAATAAGGTCGTAATTTCTAGGTCATTTTACCACTAGTCTTATAAATTTTCTCTCATATTCTTTTAAGTGCTAGTTTTTTAATAATCTAGTACAATTATGATCTTGTACTTAAGAATTGGACATACTTAGGTATGTACTTAGGCTTTCTTTGTGCAGAGAGACTGCAAATGAGCAACAACTGAACCTATTCTTAGAGTTATGGTCATGGTGGAATAAGAGGACACAGTAGGAAGCATTTATGACAGATACAGAAACTAGGATGAAGCACGTTTTCGATCTTACTAAAACAAGTAGTAAGAGAAGGAGGAGGTGATGTGAGAGTGCTATGATGGTTCCGTCTTTGCTGATTACATAGCATTCTGTATGTGGCTCTTTGCTTGCTTTCTTGATTATTTATTTCTCTTCATACACACTTTTCTTTTCTTTTTTTTTTTTATACCAAGGATTGAACTCAGGACCTTGTGCTTACCAGCTTATTCCACTGCTATCTCCCCAGCCCACACTTTTTATTCTTATTCTAGTCTCTTTTAGAGTCTATCCTTTCTTTTTGTCTCACATATGTAAATAATTTTGAAGAGAGATTTCAGAACAGATTCAGTGCCAGGGGCTGTGACACTTTTATACCCATAAGGAATTGCTGAGTATCACCAGACCAAGGTGAAGTAAAAGTGGTACGTCCCTGTGGACACAAGGAACTTTGCCCCTTTTTTGCTTTTTATTTTTATATTCTTAGTGCATATTGATTTTACAAAGTACTGTGTTTCACTGAGGCACTAGGATGAGCACATATAATATTTTGACCATGAGTTTTGCTTTTTCTTATGCTTGAAGATTTTCCAGCTTCTTGCTGTTTCAGTTAATTTTCTCTTAGTGCTGAGATAAAATGCCCAACCCAACTTACTTTCTTGATTAATTTATTTTTGTTTCATGTACATAAATAATTCCAAAAAGAGATTTCAGAACTGAGTCAATGCCAGGGGCTATGACACTTTCATACCCATAAGGAATTATTGAATATCATCAGACCAAGGTGGTGAGTTAAGGAGGAAAAGTTAAGAAAGACTTAAGGAAGAATTAAGGAAGGAAAGGTTTGTTTAGCTTTCAGTTTGTAGATGCCTGAGCCCATAATTAGCTGCCTCCAAGGCAGGGTAGTATGTGACAGAGGAACAGCAGTTCACAGCAGCAGAAGACAGCAAAAGTAGCAAGAGCAAAGAAAGAAAGAACAAGCATCTTTCTGCCCCCTCTATCTCATCCAGACTTGCTGGGATTAGGGTGGTGCCAGTCCAGTCAGTAAAGTGATCTGGCAATCACTGTCTTAATCACCACACCCTTGATCCCAACATTGCATTATGAGTCAGTCACAGACTCTAGATTCAGCTACCTCCAAAGAAGCCTGCCCTCCATGCCTGCATGAGGCTTTGGAGGGACATCTAGACACAAACCCTAACACCATTCCTTCCTAAATTAGTACATTTTCCCACATTTGATAATTTAACACATTTGTGCCATGAGCCAACATATCCTGGCTTAAAATTATGGAGTTCATAGTGACTTTTAGACAGACTCCTTTGGACTGTGGTGTGTCCCATTTTATCAGCAACAGGAAACCTAGCAGGTGTCAATTGTACAGGCTCCATTGTGGAACCTCCACCTCTCTGTCCGTGGAACATAACTAGGCACTTCAGCTTATGAGGAAGATGGTACATAGATGTGAGAACATCCAGTGAGAGATCCTGATCAGTGTAGGGATGTGCAGTCATAGAGTAATTGAGGTTTATATGAGCAGTTATTTCTCCTTTTCACAAAAACTGTAAAAGGGATTATATGCCATTTGCCCCAGTCCAAACAAAAATTATATATATATATATATATATATATATATATATATATATATATATATATATATATACAGAGAGAGAGAGAGATTATATAATAGATTATAGATAGATCCAGATGATACAGGTATATTGAGCTGCACCTAGTATTAATACCTAAAACTGAATGGTGGATGTTATTATGAGTTTGGATGCTATAAGAAATGAGCCCTATAGCAGCATAAAGAATAAGTCTTGGGGAGCCAGGAGATGGCTCAGTGGAATAAGTGCTTCCCTGGCAAGCGCAAAGGCCTGAGTTCAATCCTTGGTTCCACAAAAAAAAAAAAAAAAAATGAGTAAGTCTCCTTAAAAAAAAAAGTCTCCTTGACCTATTTAGACTAGACACCAGCATTATTTTATAAAACGAACTGAAAAGGTTTAATTGAAAAGAATTATATATATATTAATATTAGAAATCAATAATACACATTCATATTTTCATTTTTCATATTTTTAAGGTGCTATTATGTACCAGGTTCTAGAAGACTAGAAGACTATCTCCTTTCAAGTAATTATCCAAATAGTCATTCAGCCAGGGTGGCCAATGAACAGAAAAGCATGACAAAGTGCCATATGAAAGATATGCCCAGTGTATTGCATGAGCACAGGTCAAACTTGAAGAGGAAGCAGTTAGAAACAGCTTCCTGAAAGAAGATATCATTTGAACCAAATACTGCAAGATAAGGAAGTTAGACAGGCAAAGGGAGTGATATTGGAGCAATGTTCCAACAACACAGGCTCTTTCTCAGAGGCAATAAAGAAGCCAAGGTGCATTTGAGAATAGCCAGAAGTTGCTATTCTCAAATTCTCCATTTGAGAATTGCTTGGCAGAAACATAGGATGATGCTTTGGAATACAGGATGATCAAACTGGAGAGATAACCTGACTGGAGTGTTTCTTGTTTGTCATGCTAAGCTAGATGCAGCTCAGTTATGGTCCTGCCTGTCTGGCTAGGGCATAGCTATTACCACAATTAGAAGTGTCTGTTTCAAATTCTCATATTCCTTTATTACACCTTTGTCTTTGCTACTATCTATTGTAATACTCTGTGTACCGTAATAGACCATATTGGACAGTACACCTCTCTTCCAAAAAATGCAATTTGTTAATTCTGTACACTGTGTAGGTCACTGAGTTATGTACATAATGTACTGACTTTTACTACTACCATGTGGAGTTTATAGTTCTTCCCCAACTACATAGGTGACAATAATGAGGATTGGCAATCTGAGGTACTTTACATGCATTTCAGATGCTAAGAAAGAGCAAAACTAGAAGCATGACCCTATTGAGAAATAGGTGCTTTTAAGTACCTTGCTCCAGTGTTGGCAATTTTTTGAGTTCTGGCATCCCCCCAGTTCCAACACATTTTTATACCATCTTTCTTTTACTAATGTCAGCTAGAAATCATCGTGGTTTCCATTTATATTCAGATTTTAGAAAGTACTTTTATACTTGTTTTCATTTCATTTTCAGAACAGTTCTAGAAAGATCAGAAGCAAATACTATCTTTGCTTCAAATGATGAAACTGAGGGTCCTCTTGAATGATTTGCTTAACATGATGCAACTGTAAGTAGTAAAATGGAAATTGGATCTTGTCACTTTTGCTTCAAAAGTGCATGTTTCACACCCTAACCAAAAGTCAACTAAAAATGTATCATAATCCTAAACATACAACTTTAAACTTTTCTAAATGAAAACATGGGCAAAAGAGGAGGTTCTAATTTAACTATGGAGAGTTAGGGATATAGTTGAGAGGCACAGTACAAGAACAAGGTCCTGACTTTAATTTCTGGTACCAAAAAAAAAGGGAAAAGAATAATTGTAAGAATATAAGAATTCTCTTCTGAGTGTAAAACATTTTTTCAAAGAAATAAAGAAGACATAAATTAATGTAAAGATATCATATGTTGAAATACTTAATATTTTTAAGGTGTTGGTGTTATCCAAAGTGAGCTATAGATTCATTGCTATCTCAGTCAGAATCTGACTGACATTCACAGAAAAAAAAATTTTGATTCTACAATTCATAAAGAATTTCAAGAACTCCACCAAAACAAGGTCTTGCAAAAGAAGACCTAAGTCAGAAAACACACATTTTCCAATTTCAAAATTACTGTGAAGCTACGGCAATCAAGACAGTGTGAAACTGACATAAGAATAGGTGGGCAAGCACAAGATCCTGAGTTTGATTACTGATATAAAAAAAAAAAAAAATACTGCCAAGCCCACCAAGCAAGTGAGAATTTTTGCGACTCTCCTGGCACCCTATCCACGCGAGCCCAGTTCAGTGAGTGTGTGGGAGAGACCATGTCTTCTCCCCGCAGGCACCGCGCTATCTGAAACCCCCAACCCCAACACCTCTGAGCAAGCAATCAGCCAGAGACACCCCAAACTGGCCTTCCCTGCAACTCCCCAGAGTCCCTACCCCAAAGACTGCCAAGTGAGTGAGAATTTTTGCGACTCTCCCAGCACCCTATCCACACGAACCCAGTTCGGTGAGTGTGTGGGTGAGCTTCTGCACTCCTCAGTGCTCCCTGGACCAGGGACATAACAGAGAGGAACTACAGGCTCACAGTTGTACCAGAAGAGCTTCACCAAAAAGGAACTAAACAGAAGAGCTAGATCCAGGCCAGGCATAACTGCATAATCTCAAATTTAATAGACTGGCACCCAAATCTCATTATGCACTAAAGCTGTAACTGCAACAAAGCTCTACACCAAAGGTCAGAAGTCAGTGCCATAAAAAATGACAAAAAGAAGGAGAAAAATGCAACCTCAGGCCTCGAGCCCACCAATAAGTGCAGAGGACACTAGCTAAGCTGAAGTGAATGAGTTAACAGAGGCACAAACAAAGAAACAACAGCAGAAAGGTATAGAAGAACTCAGAACAGAATTAATGCCTGAAATAAAAAAAGAAATTTTGAATACACAGCATCTGAAGTAATGAATCAAATCCAGAAATGTATAGGGGAAACCCAATGCGCACTCAGAAAAAGTGCAGAGAACACCGTTCCAGCTGAAACGTATGAATTAACAGTGTTGCAAGCAAAGAAACAACAGCATAAAGGTAAAGAGGAACTCAGTGCAGAAATAATTTCTGAAATAAAAAAAGAAATCTTTGAAATCTAGAATCTGAACTAGAGAATCAATTCTGGAAATATATAGAGGTAACACAATTTGGAAAATCTCTTCAGTAAAAGAATTAACAGCTTCCTCTAAAGAAGACATTAATAAAAAAAAAAAAAAACATAGAGGAGATCAGAAATATGACAGATTGCTAGAAGGTGCAATACAAAAAAGAAATAGCTCACATGAATCAGGGGCAAAGAGATATTGAAGAACTTAAAATCTCAATCACGAGTCTACAAAACCATTTGAGTGAAAGCGAAGACAGAGTTTCACATCTTGAAGACACTGGTGCAGCTATTCAAAACATGATCAAGGATCTCTTAAAAACAACGGGGATGCAGGAAAAAATAATCCATCACCTGCAAGATGACGCCAGGATGAACAATGTGAGATTAATTGACATAAATGAGAATGAAGGAGTCAATGCAAATGACATAAAAAGGATATGGGCAGAAGTAGCAGCAGAAAATTTCCCAAATATAACGAAACAATCCAAAATTCAGGTAACTGAAGCATACAGAACACCAAATAACTTCAACCCAACTAAAAACACACCGAGACATATAATAGTAGAGATCCTAGAAATCGAACACAAGAATAATATACTGAAAGCTGCTACTGAAAAAAAGCAGATCACATTCGCCCATCAGAGTTACATCCAACTTCCCTACACAACCATGAAGGCAAGAAGAGCATGGAGGAGAATTCTTCAAGTCCAGTATGAAAACAAATTCCAGCCAAGACTACTATACCCTGAAAAACTCTCTTTCAAGTTTGATGCAGAAGTAAAATACTTCCATGGCAAAGAACACCTAAAGAATTTTATGATGACAAAGCCATCCCTACACAGACTACTGAAAGATGTTCTAGAGGGAGACCACAATGACTAGAACTCCACAAATGGGAACAGAAGGAACCCACTAAACAGGGCAAACAGTTAGACACAGGACAAAAAGAAGTCAACAACAGCAGGAAAATAGCATGACAATCATAAATCAACACATTTCAATTATAACCATCAATGTAAATGGACTCAATTCACCAATTAAGAGAAATGGACTGGCATGGTGGATTAGGAAACAAGATCCAACAATATGCTGTATGCAAGAAACACATGTAACTCCAAAAGACATTCGTAAGCTTAAAGTCACAGGATGGAAAACAATACTACATGCCCCAGCACCTCAGAAAAAAGCAGGTGCAGCAATTCTGTTTTCAGACATTCTCAACTTCAAACCAAGAGTGATCAAATGAAATAAAAATGTCCACTATATACTGGTTAGGGGAAAAATTCAAGAGGAAGAGGTAACACTCATAAATATGCACCAAACATGGGAGCACCCAACTATGTCTTAAAGGACATGAAAAATCTAACATAAAAGATGACAATCTTAACAGGAGACCTTAACACCCCTTTATCTCAAAAAGATAGATCAACCAGACAAAAAATTAGCAAAGAAGTAGCAGAACTGAACCAGAGCTTCAAACAAATGGACCTGGTGGACATATACAGAATGTTCCACCCAACTACAGCTGAATATACACTTTTTTTCAGCTGCACATGGCTCATTTTCTAAAATACACCACATACTAGTCCTTAGGTCATGCTTAAGTATATGGAAGAAAACGAACTATCCCATGCATATTATCCGACCACAGTGCAATGAAACTGGAAATAAATGACAAAAAAAAAAAAAAAAAAAAAAAAAAAAAAAAAAAAAAAAAAAAAAAAAAAAAAAAAAAAAAAAAAAAAAAAAAAAAAAAAAAAAAAAAAAAAAAAAAAAAAAAAAAAAAACAGAAAAACCAGCTAAACATGAAAAATAAACAACACCCTACTCAGCAATCAATGGCTTACAGATGAAATTAAACAAGAAATTCAACAATATCTACAGTTCAGTGAAAATTCAACCACAACTTTGAGGACTTTATTGGATGCGATGAAAGCAGTTCTCAGAGGGAAAATCATAGCTATGAACTCACACATTAGGAAAACAGAACCGGGACAAATAAACACCCTAATGTTGCACCTCTGACATCTACAAAACGAAGAACAAACCAATCCCAGAGCCCAAAGATGGGAAGAAATCATAAAGATTAGAGCAGAAATTCATTCAATTGAGAAGAAGAAAACAGTTCAAAGGATCAATGAATCCAAAATCTGATTCGTTGAAAGACTAAATAAAATCGATAAGCCCCTAGCTAACCTCATCAAAAAGAGGAAAGAAAAAAACTCAAATACAAGCAATAAGGAATAAAAAGGGTAAAATCACCACAGACCCAATTGAAATTCAGAAGATTACCAATAGCTACTTAGACAATCTTTATGCTCACAGAATAGAAGACACAGAAGAAATGGACAGATTCCTTGAAAGGTACAAATTACCAAAACTGAGCCAAGAAGATAGAACAACTACAATAAGACAATAACAGCCAACAAAATACAAAACATAATAAAAAGCCTAATGAGAAAGAAAAGTCCAGGTCCTGATGGATTCACAGCTGAATTCTACAAGAAATTTATAGAAGATATAATCCCTACACTCCTCAAACTCTTCAATGAAATTGAAAAGGAAGCAGTCCTCCCAAAATCATTTCTGGAGGCAAGTATTATACTGATTCCAAAACCAGGTAAAGACACAACCAAAAAAGAGAACTACAGGCCAATCACCCTCATGAACATAGACGCAAAAATCTTCAATAAAATCCTAGCAAACAGAATACAGCAAATCATCAGGATCATATACCACGAGCAGGAAGGATTCATCCCAGGGATGCAAGGATGTTTCAATATTCAAAAATCTATAAATGTAATACACTGTATTAACAGACTGAAATTTAAAATCCACATGATCATCTCCATTGATGCAGAAAAAGCTTTTGACAAAGTCCAACACTCATTCATGTTCAAAGCCCCAGAGAAAATTGGAATAGATGGACTCTACCTCAACTTCATAAAAGCCATCTATGACAACCCAACACGTAATATAATTCTAGACATGGAAAAACTGAAATCTTTTACTCTTAGATCAGGTACAAGACAAGTATGTCCTCTATTACCCCTCCTATTCATGATAGATTTGGAATCATTAGCAGCAGCTATAAGGAAAGAGGAAAAAAAGGAATAAGAATAGGTTAAGAAGAAATTAAATTATCACTATTTGCAAATGACATGATACTTTACTTGGAAGACCCAAAAAATAAGCTACTAGAGTTGATACACAAATTCAGTAGCATAGCAGGATACAAAGTCAATACTCAAAAGTCAATAGCATTCCCCTACACAGATAACAAACACACTCAGAGGGAAACTATAGAAACAATACCTTTTACAATAGCACTGCGGAAAATGAAATACCTTGGAATTCACTTAATCAAGGAAGTCAAAGATCTTTTCACAGAAAATTACAACACCCTAGCAAAAGAGATCATAGAGGATTTCAGAAAATTCCATGCTCCTGGATAGGAAGAACCAACATCGTGAAGATGGCCAAATTCCCAAAATTGTTCTACAGATTAAATGTAATACCTATCAAACTGCCACCAACATACCTGCCAGATCTAGAGAAATAGTTCCTAAAATTCATTTGGACCCAGAGAAGACAGAATACCAAAGGCAATCTTGGCCAACAAAGCCAAGGCAGGAGGCATCACAATTCCTTACTTGAAATTATACTACAGAGCCACTGTAATAAAATCAACATGGTACTGGTAACAAAATAGACCTCAGGATCAATGGAATAGATCAGAAGATACAGAGGCCTCTGCAAACATACTCAGCCACCTTCAACAAAGGGGCCAAACATGCTTACTGGAAGAAAGATAGCCTCTTTAACAAATGGTGCTGGAAAAACTGGCTTTCTACATGCCAGAAACTAAAACTTGACCCAGGTCTATCACCAGGCACTAAGCTAAAGTCAAAATGGATTAAAGATCTAAACATTAAAACAGAAACACTCAATCTCCCAGAACAGAAAATAGGAGGCACTCTTGAAGACATAAGAGTAGGCACAGAGTTCCTGAATAAAATGTATTCACACAGGAAACACTTGAAAAATTAACAACTCAGGTCAACTCTTTTTGAGAAGTTTCTGCACATCAAAAGAAATTGTCAAAGTGAAAAGACAACCCAGAAATTTCAAAAAAAAATCCTAACTAATAAGCACTTAGAAAAAGGTCTGCTCTCTAGAATTTATAAAGAACTAAGATACATTAGGGCTCTCAGATTTAAAGACCAAATCCAGAAATGAGCATCTGAGATGAATACACACTTCTCAGCAGATGAAATTAAAGAAGTGAATACAGATATGAAAAAATGCTCCACATCACTAGCCATCTGTGAAATGCAAGTTACAACAACACTGAGATACCATCTCATTCCAGAAAGAATGGTATCATGAAGAAATCAACCAACAACAAATGTTGGAGAGGATGTGGGGAAAAGGGAACACTTCTCCACTGCTGATGGGAATGTAGACTAGTACAACCATTGTGGAGATAAGTGTGGAGACTCTTCAGAAAACTAGGACTGGAAATCCTATTCAAGCAGGCTATCCTTCTACTGAGAATTTTCCCGGAGGAACTGAAAACATCATATTGCAGTGATATGTGTGCACCTATGTTTATAGCAGCACAATTTGTGATAGCAAAATCTTGGAAACAACCAACATGCCTGTCACATCAGGAATGGTTGAGAAAGATGTGGCATTTCTATACAATGGAGTATTACTCAGCTATAAAGAATGACAGACTTGAAGCATTTATATTGAAGTGGATGCCACTTGAACATATACTCATAAGTGATATAAACCAGACAGACATGTGCACATATTGTATAGTCTCCATAGTATAAGAACTCAAAACAAGAAGTACAAATAGAAAGGTATAACAACAACAAAATGTAATTTAGAAAGATAGTTTGGGTGAACTTAAATGCATATGTTGCAGGATAATAATCAGCCTCTCTTGGATGCTTAACAACCTAAGTTTATATATCAAATTTGGAGAAATGAACGGGCTGAAAGCTCAGCCAATATTTTGGCCCTAGCCTTTTAAGATCAATGAAGACTCAGGACACAGGAGAACCTGTACTGTAACATCATGCATCTCAGTTGTGCCCCAAATTTTCTGATCAAGGAGATTATGGAGCCACAGAGGAAGGCAATCAATGATCTATAGTGTGCCTAAGGAGAGTCACATGGAGAGAAAACTTTCTCTCAGGTTTTCACAGAGAGCAAACTGGTCAAGCAATGGCTGTGACTGATCCACATGGCTGATACTGAAAAAGGATCTACAGAGTGAGTTACAAGGTTACAGAATAGACCCTGAGGGCACTTAACTGACCTCATAAGATGCAATAGTGACATTTTTTGTTATATAGGTCTTGCTTTATCTCAGTCTTAACCATCCAGCAGAAAAGTATAAAAATGAAGTATATAAAATAAGGCCATAATAATAAGCTGAGCTGTAAATGGCTATAGTCAACAACTTCTTCAGATAACCCATTATTATTGTGGACTGCTGGACTATATTTGATTGTTTCATTTAGTTCAGGCACCTATAATAATTGAATGACAATGGAATGCCCATCTTTGACTGGACTAAACAAAAAAGGGGGATACAAAGAAGTACCATTCTGTGTTTGTATAAACAGTACAGTTAGGATAAATATGCAGTATTTGTGCATAATTCTATGAGAAGAATATTTGCACTAATAGTGTTTGGACAGGATATTCTGTTGGCTTCTTATACTATGGACAACCACTAGGAAGATAACAATGTAGAAAGTATTAATTATTAAAAGTGTACTATAATTCACCTTTAAAAAATAAGATAATTATACAGCTACATTCTCTTACTTCATCGATTTGTGGCATGTGCTCTAATAGTATTTGTAAGTAGCCTATACAAAAAAATTTGATTTGGAACTGTCTCATTGCTATTTGTTCTTCAATAAAATTAAATTAAATTTAAAAAAAAAGATAGAGAACAGTGACAAATGGAAGCCAACATCCCATTCTCAATTAATTGAGAATGTAGGATCTTGGGACTGATTCAAACCAAGAATCTCTGACACACAGAAGATATCCCTGAAGAACACTCTTCCTAGAGTGTCTGTGATAATAGTTATATTGCTAACTCCTATCAAAATTTCACAAGAATTATCACAGAAATCATCTGAGTGTGGTGGTGTATGCCTGTAATCCGGGAACTCAGGGAGGTCAACGTAGGACGATCGTTGTGAGTTCGAGAACAGCCTGAACTACAAAGTGAGACCAAGGCCTGCCTGAATTGCATACTAAGACCTTGTCTCAAAAAGAGTTTAAGAAAAATTATTACAGAAAAAAATATATAGATTTCTTACTGAAATAGAAGAATGACAAGGTGAAGGAGCAAAATGCAATCTCAAGCTGCTTGGCCACACAAGAACAAATCCAAGAGACATCAGCATTTCAGCATTGAAGCAATTGGAAGTCACACACCTGAATTCTCTGAAATGATTGCAACTGAAGTAAAGAAACATCTGTACATGGGTATGAAGGAAATAAGATCAAAAATAATCTCTCAAGTAAAAAAGAAAATTATAACTATAATGAAAGAATTGCTGAGTGTATCTAAAGAAGGCATTATTTTAAAAAATAAGGGAGTGTGGAAAAATGATGTAAACCATGAATAAACAATACACGAAAGAAATAAACTGCATTAAAAAGATTCAAAGAGATATGCAGGAAATTAAAAATTCTATTTCAAGCTGGAAAAAGTGTCTGAATAAAACAGAAAATAGAATTTCAGACCTTGAAGATATCATTGCAGGTAGAACCCAAGAAAGATCTCTTCAAAGCAACAAGGAACCAGAAAATAATAATTCTGCTCTACAAGATGACATAAACATGAACAACATAAGACTAATAGGTGTCAAGAAAAGTCAACATAAATAACACAAAAAGACTATTTGCAGAAGTAACAGCAGAAACCTTCGCAAGCATATAGAAAGTATATGACATACACTTTTGTGAGGCACATAGAAATCCAAATCGCTTCAACCAAAATAAATCTATACCTAAACATATGATAGTCAAGATCCCAGAAATACAACACAAGAATAATATACTGTAAGCTGTTAGAGAAAAGAAACAGATCTCATTTAAAGGAAAGCCTATCAGAATCACAGCACATTTCTCAACACAAACTATCAAGTCAGGAAGAGCTTAGAGTGAAGTATTTCACATCTTAAGGAAAATTACTTCCAACTCAGATTGACATATCCTACAAAACACTATTAATGGAGAAGTAAAATACTTTCATGACAAAGAACAACTAAAGAAATTCATGACCACAAAACCAACCCTACAAAGTACTGAAAGATATTTTAGAAAGAGATGAAAATGACCACAATTCCAAGAAAAAAACAGCTGAGAAAACCAAACAAGGCAAGCAATTAAATGAGAAAAGTGGAGAACCAACAACAGGAAAATAACCTGACTAAAGTAAACCAATGCACATCAGGTATCACCACCAATGTAAATGGTCTCAATTCACCAATTAAAAGAAAGACTGACAGAGTGGATCAAGAAACAAAATTGAACAATACACTGTATACAAGAAACATTTAACTCAAAAGATTCATAGGCTGAAAGTCAAAGGATGGAAAACAATATTCCATGCACCAGGAAATCAGAGAAAAACAGGGAGAGCTGTTCTGTTCACAGACAATGAAAATTTCAAACCAAGAATGACCAAGGTTAGGGGAAAACTTCAAGAGGAAGAGGTAGCAGTCATAAACATGTATGCAAAAAAAATGGGAGCACCCAACTATATAAGGTAAATTTTAAGACATGAAAAATTAAATTACCAATAACACAATCTTAATAGGGGACCTTAACATCCCATTATCCAAAGAGATAGTTTAACTAGTCAAAAAAAAAGAAAAAAGTCAGCAAAGAGGTGTCATAACTGAACAAATGGACTTAGTAGGCATTTACAGATTGTTCTATCCAATAACATCTGAATATATGTTCTTTTCAGCTATACATGGGCTGTTCTCTAAGACCACATATTAGTCCATAGATCATGCTTAAATGCAAGAAAACTGAAATTATTGCATGGATATTATCTGACCACAGTGCAATGAAACTGGAAATTAATGATAAAAGAAACCTAAAAAAAAAGCCATAAATACATGGAAATTAAACAACACCCTCCTGAGCAACCAATGGGTCACAGATTAAATTTAACAATATCTACTATCCAACAAAAATTCAGGCACAATTTACCAGAATTTGTGGGATGCAATAAAAGCAGTTCTCAGAGGAAAATTTATTATAGCAGTGAACTCACACAATCGGAATACAGAACAAGACCAAAAAATATCTTAATGCTGTGCCTCAAGCTTCGACGAAAAGAAAAGCAAACCAAGTCCAACGCCAAAAAGAGGAAATCATAAAGATCAGAACAGAAATTAATGCAATTAAGAACTAGAGTGGATTTCAAACTGGTGGTCAACTGATTACATGCAGCTCAATTAAACTTGTGTGGTGTTGAATGGGAGAGGCTCACCTGAGGATTGTTGCTAGCAGTATAAAGGAGGAACAGGAGAAGATGCCAAAGCACTGCTAGGGAAACTGTTTGGAGAAGCTATTAGAAGCTCCTAGTTCTCTTGGACTGTTCTGCTGGAGAAGCTTGTCATGCTGGTCTTCCCAGTGAACTTGGGAGGAGCTTTGGTCCTCATCTTGACCATCATTTCCTAGATCCAGAGGGAAGGGTGTTACACTGTTCAGCCTCATGGAGAAGTACATCACATTGGTTTTCCTGATGGGAACTTGGCTTTTCTAATTTCTGAATGAGCTTGGGACCTCATTGTTGATGAGGATGGCTGTGGTACTTTTGGGTGAAGCTCTGGTTCTTACCTTGAGCATTGCTTCCTAGCTCCAGTGCAGATCTCTCAGCCTGTTAGCACAGATCCTTCATCCCACTGGCATAGACTTCCTGGCTTCTATCACTGAACTTTGGACCTTTTCAGCATAAATCTATGAAAAGGGCCTGCATGAGACTTTGTTGTGGGCTCTAGGCCTCTAGCTGGACTTGTAGAAGATATTTTTATGAGCTCTAGGTTTTCAGCTAGGATTCTAGGATCTCAGCCCTCAGCTGGAGTCTTTAGTGTTTGTGTGGACAGATTTCCTCCAATTCTTATGTAGAAATCTTAGTTGATTCATTATAAAATACTATTATAAAATGTGTCCAGTATTATATTGTTCCCCTTTCAAGAACTCTAAACTTTGACAGAGACTAAGAAAACAGGAAGATTCCATCTTACTCCAGATAAAGTTGCTATTATTTAAAAAATCAACTACTAACAAATGCTGGAGAGGCTGTGGAGAAAAAGGAACCATCCTCCACTCTTAGTGGTAGTGCAGACTGGTACCTCTATGGAAATCAGTGTGGAGATTTCTCAAAAAACAAGGATTGAAGGCCCATTCAAGCCAGCTATTCTCTTGAAAATTGGTGTTTTTCAAGAAGAACTGAAAACATCATACCACAGTGATATTTGTGTGCCCATGTTTATAGCAACAGAATTTGTCATAGCTAAATCTTAGAAACAACCCAAATGCACATCCCCTGAGGAATATATAAAAAAGTAATTATATTTATATAGAATGGAGTATCACTCAGTTATAAAGAAAAACTTGAAACTTTCATAGGTAAATGGATGCAACTAGAGGTTATACTCATAAGTGATATAAATTAGACCCACATGTATAAGCAATATATTCTCACCTTAATGTCAAAAAAATGTGAAAGGTACGATAGATACAGTAAAACAGAAAGAAACTGAACATAAGGAATAAACAATTGAGATGAGGAAAAGGAGAAAAGAGAAAAAAAAGGAAGGGGGAAAAATCATGTAAATATATATATATACATATATATATATATATACATATATATATGTATATATATATATATGTATATATATAGAATAGCTAAGATGATTGTACCATGTCTTTTCATCAGTTTTTGTAGGTAGCAGTTAATGGTGAAAATTTTTATTTTTGAAGGGCTGGCAAGATAGCTCAGTGGACTAAGCACCTGCTTTGGCAGGCATAGGAACCAGTATTCAATCCCCGATCCCACATGCTGCACCAACCCTGCCCTTAGAGCACACCAAGCCAGTGACTGACTCCTGTAGTAGTGACACATACCTGTAATCCCAGCACTGGGAAGGCTAAAATCAGGAATATCACTGTCAGTCCAAGCTGCATAGTGAGACCCTGTACCAAATTCATAAATGATTTATTTTTATTTTGACCAATTTTATATTCTAAAATCTATAATCTGAGCAACTACATTGAAGATAGCAATATGTATTATAAAAATCACTGTTCACCTTTCAGCTTCTTTTTTTTAAATGTGTAAAATTTCTAGTGTCTTATCTATTATTTTTATACTCTCTTTAAAATAATTTTTTTGTTTGTTTTGGGTTTTTTTTTTTTTTTTTTTTTTTTTTTTTTTTTTTTTTTTTTTTTTTTTTTTTTTTTGCAGAACCAGGGATTGAACTCAGGCCCTTGAGCTTGCCAGGGAAGTGCTTATTCCACTGAGCCATCTTCCTGCCCCTTTAAAATAAATTTAAAAGGACCAGCCAAATAGCTCAGCAGATTAAAGAGCCTACAAGCAGGCACAGGTGTCTGGGTTTGATACCCAGACCTGCCGAACCAGCCCCGCCCCCAGGGCATGCTGAGATGGCAGTTGAGACTGGGCATGGTGGTACATGCCTATAATCCCAGTTCTTGGGAAGCTGTAAACAGGCAGATCACTGAGTCCAATCTAGTAGTGAGTCCCTGAACACCTGTAGACCCTAAAATACAAAAAATAAATTAATTAATAAATTAATTAAAGTAAAAATAATAAAAAGGACAAGGGTTAAAAAAAAAAACAAAGAACTATCAAGAAAGTAAAAAGACAACGCACTAGATGAAATATGTATGAACTACATATCTAATAAGAACTTCTAGAATATATAGCAAATGCAAACAAAAAAGTCCCAATTAAGAAATCAACAAAGGACTTGAACGGGCATTTTATTAAAGAAGCAGTACAAGTGAACACAAGGAAACAAATCCAGCATCATTATTCATTAAGGAAATGGATGTCAATGTCATGAGATTATACTCACTGGGGTTCCCATAATTTTTTTAAAATGTAAAATAACAACTGTGTTTGAGGATATGGAAAGGTGAAATGCTTGTGCTGGCTCAGCCACTGTGAAAAAGTTTGGTTGTTTCCTGGTAAGTTAAACACACTTACTAGCAATTACCTAGCAATTCCTCTTGTAAAAAATATACTCAAAACAATTAAACAGTCCATTCAGATATTCTTAGCAGCATTATTAGAAACAACCAAAATCTGTTAACAACCCAAATGTCAATTAACTGATGAATGAACAGCAATGTAATAGAAATAGAATATGGTTCATCCATAAAAAGTAATGAAGTACTAACTTATGCTACAACATAGATGAACTTTGTAAACATTATGCTATGTAAAAGAAGTCAGTCATGTAAGTAAAACAAATTATTATATTATAATTTAAATATACAACATAGAAAATCAAAAAACAGAAAACATCTTAGTGTTTGTCAGTAGCTATAACTAACAGTAAATCATATGTTATAACTAACTCAACACACACATACAAAAAAGAGAGTATCTGTGGCAAAAAAAAAAACACACACACACACACACAGAGAAAAGATACTACACATCACTGGTCAGTAGGAAAATAAAATTCAAAAATACAGTTACATACCATGACACACCTACAAGATTGGCTCAAATCCAAAGGTTTCCAAAGTTCCTGGAAAGTATATAAAATAACTGAACTCTCACTTTTTACTAGTAGGGATGCAAAACAGCCACTGTGAGAAATAGTCTACAATTTCTTACAAAGATATCTATACATTTACCATGTGAGCCCATTCTTAAAAATGAAATGAATTCATATATCCACACAAAAAAACTACATGCTACTGAGTATAGCAACTTCATTGGTAATTGCAACAAACTAGAGATAAATCAGATTTATCATCTGATAAATAAGTTTGAAAATTATTGTACATCCTTAAGTAAAGTGTTGCACTATAATAGAGTAACAAAGTAATAATATTTGCAATTACCAGAGTGACTAAATGGAGGAAGCCAGATTCAAAGTCTCGTTGTGAGTTTCTGGATAAAAATTTCTTTTTGAGTGTTTATCTTTTTATCATTAATTTTATTGAGAAAGAATAGAAGTGAATCAGTTTCAAAACAGGTTAGTAGGACAGTTACAATAATTAATACATTGCATATTATCTTTGTAGTAGTTATTCATAGTACAAGATGCAGACATGATGTCTTTTCTAAAAAATGGATTGGTGGTTGTCAGGAGCTGAGGTTCTGAGAAAAGAATTAACTACAACAGAGCACCAGGAAATTGGGGGGCATAATGGAAATGTCTCTATTGTACACGGTTGTAATTATATGACAATGTCCACTCTGAAAACTTATAGAACAGTCCAGATAAAAAGTGTATATAAATTAGACTTCAATTAAATTGACCATGACCTCTGCTTTTCATCCTCCATTATTATCTCCCTGGGAAGTACAGAGCTTACCCTTCTGTTTTCATGTTAAAAGTAGAAGATTGTTTCTAGACCAAAATACCTGTATTTTTTTATTTTTTCTCATCATAATCTCGCAGTCCAGACATAAAACTGTTGGATCCCTTCATCATACATGAAAACT
>PVKA01033165.1:0-24643 GCA_004027165.1 Ctenomys sociabilis | reverse complement strand
AATCCACACCTGGGGTGGATACCCTGGGACCCAGGGCTCTGAGTGCCCCATGCACTGAGGACTGAGTCGGTCCCAGGTCCCAGAACAGACCTGTGGCTTCCCTGTTGTGTGTGCCCCATGACAATGACTTTGGAAATCTCGTATGCCTGGAGAGTGCTGTATCTGCCACCTGCCCTCAGTGTCCCCTTGTCTTCGGTGGTCACATAGCATCCACCCACTAGTGCCCCCATGAACACGCTTAGCTCACAGAAGACACCAAAGTTTTATAAACTCCCACAGGCCCAGCAGAGAGAGCAAGTGGGTATGGAGTCTGAGCAGACTGTGTTTCCCAGTGCTGCCAGGACAGACACCGCTGGACTAGGTTGCATGACATCCTCATGGAGTCATTGCCCAGGTGCATACAGCTAGCCTGAATTGCAGTTCACAGGCCTTCCATGAGCCATGCCACAGCTCAGGTTGGCCAACCCTACGTGTGTGGACACTGGGACAGTCACCTCACCAGAAGCTTGTTGCAATAATGGGTGGGCTGCACGGGCCATCAAGGGAACATAGCACAGGGATCCATGTCCATGGTCACACTCCTGGCCTTGGTGCTGCCTGGGGGCTGCAGCTGCCCTGATCAGGAGAGGGCCAGACCACAAATCCCAGCCCAGGGCAAGACCAGAGTTCAAGACTCCATCTCAGCCCCTAAACACTGCACATCCTCTTGCCACCACCATAAAGCCAGAAACATGAATGAAGCTAAAGTGAGCGCTGGGAGTGGGGCTCTGCACAGCCTAGCTCTGCTGGGTCTCTGCTCTTTGGGCCCTGGGTCCCTGGGCTGTCAAAGCCCTGCCTGGCAGAGCCACCACACCTGAGAGTGCACTGAGGATTTTGGCAGATGAGACCATGTCCTCCGGAGCAGCTGGGCGGGGATATCCCCACACTCCCCAAGTAGGCCCATACCATCCATTTCCCCTGGAGCCCCTCCAGCTTGTCCCACAGGAAGTGCTGCCTGTGGGGTCACACACACTTCCCCTGTGTACAAGGAGTCCCTATGTCACCTCTCTGGGGCTGGATCTCCTCACCTCTCTGACAGGTCCCACAGACACTCTGAGGGGCACTGCAGAAGCAGCCAGGTGCCAGCACTGTATGAGGTGGTGAAATGTGTCCCCACACAGCCAACAGGGACGACCCACACATCTGAGAAGCTTCCCCTACTCCTAGGTGTCAGGGACGAAAGTCTCAGGCTAGTGAGGGGCTCCCCCCTCCACCCCTCAGTGGGGACAATTCTTACCTCTGCACTGTGGGCCTCTGAGATCCTGGTCATCTCCTGGGTCTGCACAACTGTCCTCACATAGACTTGTCCTGAGGCTGCCCAGGGTGTCCTGTGAGAGCAGAGAGGCAGGAGGATCACACTGAATAAGGCTGTCCTCCTCCAGGAAGAGACAAAGATGGAGCTGTAGTCACAAGAGGGAGCCGTGCTCAGCACCACAGCTGCAAGCAGCTGCTCGACCTCCATCTCCGGAAGGGGAAACCAAGGCTGAGAGGATGGTGGCCCTCACTCGTACCAGTGATCAGGAGGGGCTGAGACAGGAAGCCAGGCCTGTGCCAGGAGTTCCTGTGCCCTTTCTGCTGCCCTTGCAGGCTTTGAGTCTTCCCTAGACACTCAGTGTAGACATAGCCCTGTCACCTGCATGTCTGGGAGCAGGTCACAGGTCACAGGTCCATTCCAGGAACACAGGCCTTCCTTCCTCCTTAGTCTCATGGGGCATAGGTCCTTCCTTCTTGGCACAGGAGAGCCCTGAGGGTGGGGACAGCACCCCTGGCCCTCTGCTTTCACACGAACGTCCCTGTCTCCTTACCTGTGATGTGATGTTCATGGGATCCCAGAGTCATATCCCAACCCTGTCTCCACATCTCAGAAATCTCGTAAGGACCTGCAGAGCCCGGGGCAAGACAGCTCAGCTGTCCCAGCCATTCTTGGGACAGCAGGGGACAGTTGGGCTGGATGTGCTGTGCCCAGCCCCACGTTCTATTCAGTTGGTGGCTTTACTGGTTTTTCCCTTGGGCATTCAGAGGCCCTGGGCCTTCAGGGTTGCTTCTCTGAATGTCTTCATTTCTTCCTCCTCTGTAAGGGAGTTTTGCTGGACACAGAATTCATTGACAGGGCTGACTTCTTAAATTTAATTTAATTTAATTTAATAGAGTAAAAACAAAAACAGAAACAAATAGCAAAAACATTGGAGAGGCTGTGGGGAAAAGGGAGCCCTTCTCCACTGCTGGTGGCAATGTAGACTGGTGCAGCCATTATGGAAATCAGTGTGGAGACTCCTTAAAAAATTAAGACTGGAAATCCCATACAAGTCAGCTATCCCCCTACTTGGAATTTTCCCAGAGGAACTGAAAATATCATATCATAGTGATATTTGTGTACCTATATTTATAGCAGCACAATTTGTGATATCCAAATCTTGGAAACAACCAAGATTCCCGTCATATGAGGAATGGTTGAAAAAGTTGTGGTATTTTAATACAATGGAGTATTATACAGCTATAAAGAATGATAAACTTGAAACATGTATACTTAAGTGGATGCCACTTGAACATATACTCATAAGTGAAATAAATGAGACACACATGTGCAAATATCAGATAGTCTCCCAGTATAAGAACTCAAAAGAAGCAATACAAATAGAAAGTTATAACACAATTAAAAGGAAAGCGAGAACTTGAGGATTGGACAACGAGGAGAGGGCAAGGAGAAAAGCTGGGAAACATGACAGGGACAAAGCCATAAAGTTATACACATAAGATGGCTAAGGCAATGATCTTGAGAAACATCATCAGGTTTTTGAAACTAGCAGTTAATTGGTAGGATTCTGACCCTGACTAACTATATATGCTGATACTTGTGAACCAAGCAACTGCTCTGAAGATAGCAATGAGTAATAGAAGGGTCACGCTTGGATTGCCTGTCATTCTGGTCTTCTAAATATGTACTTACTGTCATGACATACCAGTTATTACCATACTGTCTCTTAAGCAAGAGTTTGTTTGCTGTTTTTCTTTTAAAGTGAATAAAAAAAAGGAAAAAAAAAGATAGGACTGTCCTGCTACCATACTGTATATGGTTAGATTTCTAAATTTCTGTGTAAAAATATGTAACTCTTCATATTCTTTAAATATTTTTCATTTTATGATTTTATCTCTATATTCTGTAGGGACTTAAAGTTTAACATATCAATACTTGATGGAAAATACCTGTTTCATGTTATGACTAAGATGTTTGATATTCACACAGATAATGAAGTTACAACCAACTGCATATGTTGTAGGGTAATAATAAGCTGTTCTTCTGGAAGGTTAACAACCTAAGTTTGCAGACCAAAAATTAGGGAAATAGAAAGGCTGCAAGGACAGCCAACATTTTGACCCTAGGGCTGGGAGATGGCTCAGTAGAATAAGCACTTTCCTGGCAAGCGCAAGGGCCTCAGTTCAATCCCCAGTTCTGCCAAACAAAACAAAACAACACAAAACAACACATTTTGGCCCTAGCCTTTCAAGGTCAGTGAAGACGCAGGACATCGGAGAACCTGTACTGTAACATCATGTAACTCAGTTGTGCCCCAAATTTTCTGATCAAGGAGATTATGGGGCCACAGAGGAATGGGATCAATGATGTAGAGTGTGCCTAAGGAGAGTCACATGGAGAGAAAATATTCTCTCAGGTTTTCACAGAGAGCAAATTGGTCAAGCAGTAGTTGTGACTCATCCACATGTCTGACACTGACAAAAGATCTGCAAACTGTGGTACAGGGTTACAGGATAAATCCTGAGGGGACTGACTGACCTTATCAGATACAAAAGATACATTTTCTGTTATGTAGGTCTTGCTTTATCTTGGTCTTAACCATCCAGCAGAATAGTATAAAAATGAGATATATAAAGTAAAGCCATATTAATATGCTGAGTTGTGAAGGACTCAAGTCAACAACTTTACTGGACTATGTTGGACTTTTTTGCTGAATTCACACACCTATGGTATTTAGATGCCAATGGAATAGCCATTTCTGACAGGACTAAACCAAAAAAAAATGGGATACAAAGGAAGGTCCATTCTGTATCTATATATACAGTATAGTTAGGATAGATATACACCTACTTTCACTTAAATCAACGACAAGAAAGTTTTGCACTAAAAGTGTTTGGACAGGATACCCATATCCATATCTTGTAATATGGATAAGCTCTAAGAAGATAACAATGTACAAGGCATTAACTATTGAAAGTGTCCTATTGATCAGCTTTGAAACTGTCTTATTGTTGTTTCTCAATGAAATAAAATAAAAATAAAAAAAGCAAATAGCAGAAACAAAGACAGAACAGAGTAACATACTGTAATACATATGGCACCAATTTTCAGAATAATAATAGTAAATTAAAAATGGATGTTATGTATTTGTAGCATCAAATATGTTGCTCAGATTAACAGATATAGGTATGTAGGATTGGACAAATAATTGAACATTAACGCTTGCTTTCAGCAAAACTTGTTTTCAGAAAACTCTCCAGGCTTTCCACCTCTTCCTTGGAAGAAGTCTGGTCTTTGTTACACCATTTTGCAGCTGTGCCACTTCAGAGAAGCTTGATTTTAACAGCAAATTGGAGGAGCTCTGATCTTTGCAGTGGAGTGCGTCTTCGTAGTCAGTGTAGAAGGCAGAGAGAGGCTGGATGGATCCCACAGCCGCTCTTCCTTGTTTTCCACCACCATGAACTGCTGCCATTTGCCTTGGAGCCAGCTGAGTATGGACTGAAACCTCCACCAACTGTGAGCTAAATAAACCTTTCCTTCCTTCATTTTGAGTGTCGGGTATTTGTCCCAGCAATGAGTGAAAAGTAACTAAGCCGGCCAAACTCAGGAATGTGAGTGTCCTGGCAATTATGAATTGGAACATAAATGACTGATAAAACAGGGAATCTTCCAAGCCCATATGCCAGTAATTTGTAATTAGTCTTCTTTATTCTGGAAGAGGAAGCCATCACATATCCTCCCATCCCCTAAGAAGACTCACCTATGAACACAGAAGCAAATTAAATTTACTTGTCTGGAGCATATTGAAAATCAGTAACATAGTGAAGTTAGCCATTGTAGATAACCAAGATGCTGAAAACTGCCATAACCACTGTTGTTACACTGAAGAAAGAGGAACAATAAGAGTTTGCACTTCATGACCAAAACCAATGGAAAGAATCCCAAGACTGCCTAAGGTCCTGGAGTGCCCATGTTGAGTTGGGCAGAGATGGGCCAAACCTAGAGACTTGAACATTAGAGAGAGCCAGAGTAACTTTCTCTAAGTCAGCTGTAGCCCCTGGCATAAGCAGTACTGTAGGAGCCGGATCCACTTTGAGACTCTCAAAAGGAGGTCCTAAATCATGAGTGCTTAGCTTAAGAGCTTGGCAAAGACAACTGATATTTCCAAGTAAAATCTGAAGATGAATTAGGGTTGCTTTAAACAGCTTGGGGGTAAAATATGTCTTTGTTGGTTAAAGTGACCTAACCATGAAGAAGTTGCCATGGTTTGTGTCCCTTTGAAGGCCACCACTAGAATTGTCATTATTTAAATCCAATGTTGAAATTTAGTAGGGCTGGGGAGATAGCTCAGTAGAATAAGTGCCTGCCTGGAAAGCGCAAGGGCCTGAGGCCAATCGCTGGCTCTTAAAAAAAAAAAAAAAGAAAGAAAGAAAAGTAATTAAGTGACAATTCAAATCTCAGTGCTCTCACATCACACTCCCAACTTTTATACCTGTTTATAGAATACCAAACCTTCTCTATACCAGACCATGTCTTGAACTGGCGAGGAATGGACCCTGTCTGAAAAGGTCATTTAGGTGGGCCATCAATTTCCATTGTGGAGACTGTAGATCTAATTTAGTGACCTGAAAACACTGTATGTGGTCTCCATGTCAGCAAGAAAAGAATGTCCTACCTGAGATGTCCAGCAAGACTCAGGCCTCTGACAAAGACATAATGATGGGAGCCATGGACCCCAATCCTCATTATTTCTTTATAGAGGGAAGACCAAGCAGGTCAAGTTTTTTTTTTTTTTTTTTTTTTTTTTTGCAGAACTGGGGATTGAACTCAGGCCCTTACGCTTGCCAGGGAAGTGTTTATTTCATTGAGCCATCTCCCTAGCCCCCCAAGCAGGTCAAGTATTGATGGATCCAGCTACAGTGAGTTTTCTTGTGATGGCAGGGACTTGCATGACTTTTCTGCTGTCTGGTGGATAGGGCAGTGTCTTTCTTCTCAGCCCTGCCCTGCCCTGCCCTGCCCCGCCCTGCCCCGCCCCGCCCCCTCTGCCTGGCAGGTGCTTATACTGCTCAGCTAACTCCCAGGTCTGGCAGTCTCATTTCTAGTGACCCTTGAGCTTGAAGAAGGAAGCAAGTCCCAGTGATGGCCATAGATTGGGACAGGCTCATGCCCATGGTCCTTGTTCACTCCACTTGAAATACTGTCCAGGAGGACCTCTGGTGGCAGCATTTTGTTCAGACTTAGCATCACCTTGTCAAGGTCCTGTTTGACAAGGTCGTGAGTGCCAGAGCCAAAAAACAGCACTTATTCATAATTAATTTTTTGTCTCTATTATTGAAGACATGGAAAGTCAGATTAAGTATTTCTACTGATGGGTTTGAGGGCTGATGTCTGTCTTTTTAAGCTTGGTATGAATGTCAGGAGCAGATCGGTATATAGAATAGGAATTAATAACAATTGTTCCTTCAGGAGAATCTGGGTCTACATTAGTATACCTAGTTGGAAGCAATACACTTAATTATTAAAATTTTATCAGAGTATTAAGCACCTTGAAATATAAAGTGTGACCAAAGAATTGTTATTTCTTACCAACCATGGACATTCTAGTAAGTCCCTATAAAATGGTAACAGACAACAGGTTATATAATTTTAGAGACAATTTGACATCCGTAGTAGTGTAGCATAAGAGTCATGATGAAATCTCCATTTTATTTATTTATTTTTTTAGCAGAACTAGGGATTGAACTCAGGCCCTTGCGCTTGCCAGGGAAGTGCTTATACTACTGAGCCATCACCCCAGCCTGAAATCTCCATTTTAGCTTGTATATATAGCCCAGAAGTTTTTGTTAGAAAATTATCATTTGACTGATGATCTCATGTCAGCTTGCCATGCACCTCTTATTACAAATATTGAGGACATAGGAGAAAGGCATATGTTTACCTCTGAAAGAAAATATAATTATAAACAATCTCAGTTGTATATTGTTGAATACTGCACATTTGGAAGTCATGAATACATTTACACGATAAAATTAACAATAACAGATTTTCTTTATTTTGTTTTTAAAATGTACTTTTATACCACAAGCATCTTTTATGAGAAAACCTTATTCCCAAACAAATTGGCTTCACATATCCTAAGTCCACTATTGCTGGCCACACATGAGTCAACAGACCTGGGAGATGGTCTTTTGCTCAAGTCTTTTGAAAACACGGAGCACTCTGCGGTTTGCAAGTCGGCTGGATAACTATTGACAAAGCTGCATCAGAATTTATCAAAAGTCTAACAGGCTCGGCCCCTACCCTGGTTGTTAACGTCCTGGGGCTGTGACTCAGAGCCCCATGACCTCATCAATCTGAAACTATCTCTAATGCTATCATAAACAGTATCTTGCCAGGCATAGTGGCGCATGCCTGTAATCCCAGCCCTTGGGAGGCTGAAGACAGGAGAATCACTACGAGTCTGATCTACATAGTGAGAACCTGTAGACCCTGAACTAAAATACATAAGGAAAAACAAAAATTTATTAATCTGGTACAGGGTCTTGCTAAGCAGCTCAGACTCATAGTGATCCTCCTGTCTCAGCCTCCCCAGTGCTGGGATTTTAGGCGTGGGACACTATGCCCAGCTTTGGTGGTTGGCATGGCAGCACAGCATATGGTACCTGGGATTGAACTTGGGTCCATGCATTTGCCAGTCAGGCACTTAGATCGCCAAGCCTATTCTGTCTGTATTTTCATTGTGCATTCTCTCTACTATGAAACACTTTTCAAGTAACTTCATCAACTAAGATAAATTTATTCCTTGCAGCTTGTGGCCATAATCAGAGGAAGAGGCTTTTTTCCCTCACTTAGGCACAGACTGGAGGGAGGGGAAGTCATAGACTCAGAATCCCTTTCTTGTCTATGGAGACCACTGACTGAGGTGGCTGAGGAGGGAGGAAAAGGCTTAACTGGAAAGGGCAGGATAGATGAGGGCCCATGTGCTCCGTGGGTTGTTGTCTCTTGATGGCTTAAGTATCCAACAGCAGAAGAGGGGGTGCACTAGGCCAGGGAAGTATGTCTTTGAGACAAATGAGTTAGTGGTCTGGCTTGGGGCAGATAAAAGGTTGCCAGAGAAAGGGAGAGTGGGATGAAGAACAGGTTAACTGTTCTGGGTCGCTCAGGATAGGAATCAGATCAGCCCGATTGGAATTTGGTAAGCCATTTATTACTGAGCTCAGGCCCCACCCCCATCAGCTCTTCCTCAGGAGAGGACGGAAAGGCAAAGGTGACTAGCCCAGGAAGTGCGGTGGAGGGGGGTAGGGGGGTGGTTTTTAAAACCTGGAACCACATTCCATTTGATAAACAAATTCATTGTCTGACACACAATAAAGCTTTTAGGGTCATTGTGACCACTATTCAAACTAAATTTCCTGGGGCTTTCTTTTAGTTTCTGGGTTATTTTGTACCTGAGTACTTGCATGCACATGGCCCAAGGGTACAATAAATTAAAGCCCATTTAATTTCTTTTTGAAGTCATTTCTGTAAGCTAACTTGGTTTACAGGAATTAGGGAGGTAGGAATTTTATGTTAGCAAACAGCAATAAACAGCCACTAGTTACTAAAACAACTGAAAACGGTGGCGGTGGCGAGTATACATTTTTACACAACAGAAAACACAATTTACATTTATAGTCTAAAATGTGAGTTGGCCCAATACATTAACCAGCATGGGTAGAGGAGAGAAGGAGGGAGGAGGAGCAAAGAGAGAGAGGAGTGGAGGGCACCAGAGGGTGAAGTGGCAGTGGAGGTGGGGCCAGGGCTGCAGCAGCAATGGGGGTGTGTAGGAGACACTTCCTGGTCCTCGTCTCAGTCCAAGAACCAATATTTGTAATCCCAAAGATACGTTATTGGAATCCCATCAAGTTGATTCCAATCTACCACTTTCCATGCAGCCCACGGTGAAAATGAGGACACTAAATTATATTTTTAATCATCGGGGAGTCGAGGGGCTCTAAGTCCTGCCATGACATGGCTTTCCGGAACTAAGAGGCCTCACCCGGCTTTTATTCAGTGAGGGAGTGGCTTGAGGATTGAGAATTGTGGGAAATAGGTGACTACTGTGAGCTGAGCTAGGTGGGGGGCCTACATTTACCTCTGCCATATGCAGAGAGAGTAATCTGCATTATATAGCATTTAATGTTTTGGGAAGTCTAGGGCTTCAGCTTTGATGTAGTCTTTCAAGCCCCAGGAAGTCATAGCCTCTGTCTGGAGGCTCGATCCCAGCTGGCAGTGTGGAGCATTAGCTCTACCATCCTGTCTCCACCCGGCTCACGGCTCACGTTAAGGAGCCGCAGGCTTACCAGGGAAACTCGCATGCCACCTTCAAAGACTATCACCAGCACTTCAGCTAGACCAATACACATTGCTTAAGGCCAATTGAAGGATAAACAGAAGTCCTGGCCAGCTCTGTACATAACAATATGAGGAAATAGGATCAGACTCAGTCAAAATGGAGACAGTCGCTTTTCTTTCAAGGGGTGTAGGAGAATCTGATCTGACTGAGAGAGGAGGCCAGGTGGGTTGTGGGTATGGAAGAGAGGGGTGTGTCTTTAGAGTCAAGTGATTTCTGGCCATTTGCTATTGTGATAACAGGAGTTTTAAGAGATTATAAGTTTTCTCTTCAGACTATTGGCTGCCATCGTCAAGCTTATACTATAGCCACGCCACCTGGCATTAAAAAGTTAACATTTTTTCTGTCTTTTTGACTCCCAGAGGCCAAGGGAGCAAAGATTACAAATGAGGGATCCCAATGGAGTGTCAGTTTCTAACAGAAATAGAATCCTCTGTTTTTGGGGGGTTGGGAACAAATACTTCCCATTGTGACCAAATTTGAGTTGAGTGAGGAGCTTCACACTCTGTGGAGCATCTGCTCTCCAGAGCACGAATTATGAGAGCCTAACTGCTCACTGTCAGTCATCAGCAATTGAGGACTTAGGGAGAAGCCACACCCTGCCTCAGAGCAGGAGGGCAGTAGCTCTGACCAAGAGACCTTGGGAGACTTCCCCTGCAGTGGATTTCCTGATGTGGGCTCACAATTTCTAGAGTGAGAATGAGAGAAATTGAGACAGGAGATCCAGAGAAATGAGAAATGACTCACCATGCGGTATGAGGTTGATTGGTGTCATGGGAGCAACAGCTCCCATGACAAGCTTCTCACCTTGACTGCTCTAGTCACAGCACCAAACTTAGGTTTTTCAGTGGCACAGCAAAGAGATAGGAAAGATAAAAGAAGCTTTCATTGACTGAAGACACAGAGATAATCTGAGGGAGGTGGGGGG
Organism: Ctenomys sociabilis; assembly: GCA_004027165.1. Lineage (NCBI taxonomy): Eukaryota > Metazoa > Chordata > Mammalia > Rodentia > Ctenomyidae > Ctenomys > Ctenomys sociabilis. Next base: position 14,029 of record PVKA01033165.1, on the reverse strand, counting down.
ATCTGCTGACCTGAGACAATGGAAGGTTGATTCTTTATGAACTTTTGACAGAGGTGACGTTTAAGGGGCAAGTTCAGTGACATCTGAGGAGCTGACTGGTGTCTCCCTTGTGATATGGGAAAGGTGAAAGGAAATTGTATCCAGGCCTGGGTAGGGGAAAAAAGGGGGAGGCAGTCTCTGGCAAGATAAGCTGTTGTTTCAGGTCTTTAGTCATGTTAAACGATCACCATAATAATTCAGCAATTCATGCGAGGGCTGAAACTTATCACTTCTCCCCTACTGTTGGGAAAGGAGAAGAGTCCCCTCATTCATCTTTCCTCACCTGTCTTCATTCAGTAATTGCTGTTTCCTTTTCAGCTCTTTACAGTTCCAGGGAAAACAGACAAGAGGATTTAGAAATAGAGATGAAAGTTGAGATCAGGGGTAGCCCTCTCTCTCCTGATGGGAGGAAAGAAACTGAACAAATAACAAATGGGAGTCTATTTATACATTTGACAAAAAAGTTAGTATCACATGACATAGGTTTGCCTAGCAATTAACAACTATAACTGTCAGGCCATGTGATTTAGCATCAAGGTAGCTTGCTTGCTTTAGACACTCTTCAATCTCTGATGAACCTCACCTTGACCCCACATGTACAACCTATTTCCAACTTCAGCTGCTCTCTACTATGCTCCCTAGAAATCTGTCCCTCATCCTGCCCTCTGCCAGGTCTGGTGGGAGGAAGGCCCTGGCGCACCAAGGATGTGGAAGCAGGCTTAGGGAGGGTGGAATGCAGGCACATAGCTGATGTTGCCAGCCTTGGTCACACAGAGCCCTAGACAGTCCTGAGGAAATGGTCTCTCTGTTGCCTGTTGTCTGGCCGGGTTCCCTAGCAGCTCTCACTACTCAGGGTCATCCCTTGGCTCTTTTAATCTGGAACCTAGCAGGCTTGCTGCCAGCTGTACAACCAAGTGTGGGCACAGTTTTGAGCAGATCCTCTCCCCTGAAGTCCCAGCAGACAGGAGGACCCTGCTCTAAGCCCTCACATTTATGACCCTCAGCAGGAAGCTCAGTGCTCAATACCTGGAGGCGATGCTTCCACCTGCTGCTGCTCTTGGGCTATACACCAAACACAAGGTTTGGCAGACAAGGGTCATAAGCTTATTTGAACAGAGAAGGCACAGCTGTTGGAAGTGCCAGGCCTAGTTCTAGAAGAGACTACAGAAAGACCAAGAAGGAAACTTTCTGGGGGCTGAACTTGGGGGCTGGCTCATGGTACAGACAGGAATGGTGGGGGAGGACCCCAAAGAGATATCCCTTCTGTACCATATCTGGCCAAAGAGAGACAGGAAGTCAGCACTGGGGTCTCCTGTATGCCTCCCTAGGCTGCGGCACACATGGCTTTAAAATGCTCGGCAACACAGGCTCTCGGCCTTCTCCTCTCCTCTTCCTCCTACCCCTCTATCCCTCTTTCCTCTTTTTCCTCCTGCCTTCTCCCCCTACACCATTTTCCTTCTCCTATTCTTCCTTCTGTTTTTCCTTCTCTTCTCCCTCCTCCTGCACCTTTTCCTGCTCCTCCTCCTTGGCCTCCTCTTTAAAAATAAACACAAAGCCATGTTCCATAGAGTAAGAACCCACTGGAGGATTTATAGTTAAATACCCTGTGGCATATCTCTATTTTAAATTTAAGTGTTTTATCCAAAGTAGAAGCAGTGTTTCCAAGAAAGCTATTTCTTATAAATTCCAAACCTAAAAATACTTAAGGATAAAATAATCATATCATTGTTTATCAAGAGAATTTATGTGGCCACAGTATTTATTTGAAAAAAGAATTGCAGGAACGTGATCTTAATTATATGAAACACATTTTTTCTTATTTTTGAAAGTTTCTATTGAAATTTCTTCCATCCAAGTACTAACCAGGTCTGAACCTGTTTAGCTTCTGAGATCAGACAAAACTGAGCACGATCAAGGTGGAATGGCTATAGACGCTATTGAAATTTCCTACAGGACGTTACTATTACATTGCCAAGTGTCCACAGGTGCACATGTCTGCATTGGTGTCTAGCTCACAGCATTCTGATGAGTTTGTGCCCACATCTGTGATTCTCAGCTATGTTGTGTGATTGGGAGGCTGTGAGCACTGCAAACCCTCCTTCTGGTGCAAAAAGGTGCAGATGACTAGAGCATGGAAATGAGGGGGAGGGAGCCTTATTCTGTAGCCCAGAAAAAAGGAGCATTGGATGCACCTGGGCACCAGGTATCCTGGGCCACCTGAATCTGGTCACCTGAAGGAGCCTTGCAGGGCTGCGTTTTGCTGAGACAGAAGGTGAGGTCTAGGGAGGAGGCCAGGCAGGACAGCCTGGGCAGGGAGATCTCCTGGGATTCAAATCCAGCATGCCACCCATTCTGGAGGGGTGAGTGAGCAGGAGGCTAGAGGAGCCCAGGGGACTCACACCTGCCACAGGGATCTCAGCCCTGACCTGGCTGCTCAGAGCTTCGCATAAGCATGGTCTCTGAGAGTGGAAGCACCCACAGGCACACAGCAGGGCACCCACATGTCCCCTGCTGCTGTCCTGACACAGCTCAGGACACACAGCTCTTACTCTGTGGTGGGAGGAGCCTGGGTACTATGGGGTAACCATGCTGGGCCTGGATGCCTACGATGAGGCTGGTCCCTAGGTGGAGCAGGTCAGGACCAGAAGCTGGGTACTCTTACTGCCACCACCCTCCCTTACAGCAAGGAAGGGAGGGGGCTGGGCTGGAGCTGTCACTCCTTCCTCTGGACTGAGGCCTGCTTGAAACCTTCAAGTTTCTAAGTTCAGAGGGAGTCATGGGCACTGTGGGAGGGTCGCACCATCCCACTGCCCAGGGACTTGTCTCCTGGATATCTTACCAGCCTGGTGCTGGCCACTGAATTTTCAGAACCCTTAGAAGATTGCAGTGGGACCCTGATTTATAGATTGTCATTCAGGACTTGGGATGGAGCTATGAACTTGGGGACAGCCATGGGCACTGAACCTTATTGAGTATGGGTCAATAAGGGTCCTATAGTACCTACTCTATGGTACCATCAGGATCACAACCTATGGAGTTGTGCCGGGTATCCGCAGCAGCGGACAACAGGTTTGTGTAGCAAATGCCCAAGGGAGGGCTTTTAACCTCCATTCTGCTTCTCTCTTCCTTTTCCCTGCTATAGCAATAGACACCACCAGAGCGCGCCACACTCACTGGTGATCCGGTGCATTATCTTCAAGGCTGGCTTCTCCATGGCCTGGATTTGCCTTTTGATGATCTTGTCAAATGTCCTGTAGTTCACAAACCCAGGCAGCTCCCTACCACGATGCTGGTTTTCAAATATCCACATTTCCTGTTGTAAACCAGCATAACCTACAGCAGGGAAAGGAAGCTCTGCATTAGCGTACAACAAGACCTTGTAGATTTTTCTAATAAGCACATCGTGGTTTTTTGCAAACAAAGAGTGGCAAGAAAGAAGCAAAAATCAAAACTAATTCTTGGTTTTCAAATAGAAAGCTACATTGGCGCTGTAGTAAGGACACCGATTTCATGATAACTTGCTTCCATGAGCCCAGGTGGGCAAGGGCAGAGCCAGAGGGCAGAAATTGGCAAACGGATCTTGGAGAATCTCTGCAGTGTGCAACTTCATATACCAGGTTAGACTGCACCAGAGACAAAGGATCAGCACAGCAAATGCTCCTCACCCAGAACCAGTGGCCTCTGGGACACAGGATCACCTTGAGCACGGCTGGAGCCACCTGCTGGATGCCTGGTCCTGGGCAGTGGAGCAGGAAGCGTCCCTCCTCAGAGGGACCACACAGTGAGTGGGCATGCTGGGGTGGGGCACCGGGTGTGGGAGACCCCATCAGGGTGGAGACACACAAAGGCCAGGCCTGCGCCCTCAGGAATGGGTGGCCAGGCCTCCTCTGGGACAGGAGAGATTTTCCAGGAGATTAATTCACATTAAATTAAGTTCATTCTGTTCAAGTGTACTGCTGATTTCTGCTGGTCTGTTGAAAGGAACAGTTAAAATGTAAATTGTTTTTCTCTCTCCTTTTTAATTTTTTATAACATTTTTGATCAATGTTACATGTTTGTACCTGATAATCCAAACAAGGAATATGACAACAATATGCAATATAATAGCCATTGTTGAATTCCTATTATTTTATTTAGTGAATTTCTATGTCATTTCTAATGTGAATACAAAATATAGTGATTGATATTATGATTTTCTGTATATTCAGAGTTGTGCAACCCCTCCAGTCATTGCAAGACTCCCCAATACTGGTGGTAGTACTGCCCTCACCATTATTCTGGGAGCTTCTGTGTGATCCTGTGTTTCCAGTTCCCTGTGGAGTGGCTGTGCCATATGCTGGTGATTTAAGGTGACTGCCACAGTTCCATCCAAAAGAGCCAGGCCATTTCACAGGTCTGGTGCACATGTGAGGCCTTCAGGGCCTTTGTGTCTTCTCCAATGTTGGTCATGGTTAGAATTTCTGATTATCCACCCCAGGGTAGGATATGGGTTGCTACTCTGGTCTAATTTACATTTCTGATGGTTGGTGATGTCTGGCATCTTCCTGAGTGGTTTCCCATTCTGTTGATCTTCTTATCGGACAACTGTTGATCTCAATCGTTGGCCCATTTTCTCATTGGATTGTCTTTTTATTACAGAGTTGGAAGAGTTCCTCATGTCCTCAGTGAAAGGCCCACCCTTATGAGTTATGTGTGATTTGCACATATTTCCTCCCATTTTGAAAGAGACAGTGCACCTTTCCTGACATGGGGGCAGAGCCCATGGCAGGCATTCAGCCTCTGCTGTTTGGACTTGGTGGGGGTGAGCAGCAACGGCCAACGGGCTTGGTGGAGGTGGGTGCAGCATGGTCCCCAAAATGAGTGTAACAGGGGACTCTATATTGCTGTCTTCCCTGTATCCCACACATCCACCATGCCTTCTGCCCAGGACAAGTGGAATACAAAGGTAGACAACCCAAAGACAGAGTGGTCCTCTGTCCCATGTTCTTTGCCAAAAGCAAAGAAACCTTACTCTCAACCTCTGGCTCATTGAAATGAATCACAGATTCGTATCAAGTTCCATGAAGAGCAGCAAAGTTCCTTGGCAGATACAGCGTGGCTTGGCGGATGCTTTCCTTCCAGCTTCTTGCCAAACAGACTGGAGCCAGAGGCTCCTGGAGATGTGGGGACACTGTACCTCTGGTTGGATTAATTCACTAATTTCATCAATGAATGTGCTGAGGAGGCAGAGCTAGGTCTCTGGTACCTGTGGGAGCCACATCTCTTTCTAGCGTTTTCCCAGGGGCTCTGTTTCCTAACCACTGTGGGAAGTGGCTGTGCTCTGCCACTCCCTTCCACCATATTTCTGCCCTGGAGCCAGCTGTGCTCTGAAACAGTGAGCAAAGGAAACCTCTCCTCTCATTTTATTTTTTGGGTTATTTTTTTTTTTCCCTGTCCCTTCCCTTTCCCTTTTCCTTTCCCTTTCCTTTTCTTTCTTATTTGGAATACAGAATTGAACTAGTGACCTTGTGCTTGCGCTCGCTTGTGCCCCTCAGGTATAATCCCCAGCCATTCTTTTTTCAATTTTGTGTGTCAGGTATTTTCTTTGGCCTCCGGGGGAAAGCTGATAAATATATTATGTGTCCTTTGAAATCAGTTACAGGTGCCTGTTTGCCTCATTTAGAGAGAAGGAACAAAGCCAGTATAGCTTCTGGGTTGATGACTCCCTACTCCAGCCATGCGCCTCACCCCACATTACTCTCCTCTGTGTCCTCATAGAGCATGACAGATGCTAGACTGCACTATGACTTGGTGATGGGATCAGAATGTTTCCCTTAAGCTCACTTGGGGTTAACTGCCCGCCCATAGGTGGTGCAATTCCCAGGTCTCTGAAGATCCCAGGTGCTGAGGGCGGAACCTGCACAGACCAGGTGTGTTCAGAAACAGTCAGATGGAGCTGCCCCGCCCTCCATCAGGTGAGGACACAGCCAGAAGTCATCCATTGGAAGCAGCTGCAGAGACCTCACCATCACCACAAATCTCATGAATTGGTGCCTTGAACTCAGACTTCCCAGCATTCTTAGAGCAGCACAAATCCAGACACTCACCCTTTGCAAAGTGCTGCATGAGTGCGGAATTCCACAAGAACAGCTTTCAGAGTCTGGCAAACAGCTGGGTGCCATCAGTGCCCACGTTTTCCTCCCCCTCCACTAGAGCACTGATGTCCTGATTGAATGCATTGATTTTCTGTCAAGAAGAGAAACAGCCTATCAGCAGAGGAATGTCAAGTACAGCAGTGAACGAAGCTTGCAGGTCATGTGCCTCTTGAGTTTTGGGAGCCTTCTACTCATGGCCACTCTGAGACAGGAGAAGAGTAGGGGCCCTGTGACCAGGAGACCCCATGGCTCTCAGATGCCCTCTTCACTGAGGGCCTTTGCAGAGCCCCTGCCATGAGCAGGACACCCTGACATCTGTCTCCAGTGGCAACCTTCTCTGTGCCAAGTAGGCCCAATGTGCCTGGAGGAGCCCTGAGCCAAAGAGGACAGCTAGTGCCAGAGCTAGGACACCTTGCAAGACAGCAAGGTGGGCATCTCCATCCCCGGCCCACAGGCAGTGCTCACCTCTATGAGGAAGAAAGTTTTCTCAGTGTTATTTTCTGGAATGTCCAAGCCAAACTTCTGTAATTCCTCTGCTGTTTTCTCATGGAGGTCCTTGATTTGATTTTCCAACAGTGGCAGATATTTCTGTGGCAAAGAAAGAAAATATATGGGGACTATAAATATGGACTAAGATTACAATGTGGTCCAGGGATCTGTTCTGCAGAGGATATGCCTGGCCTGGATAGCATTTTGGTGTCCCTCAGAATGTTACTGAGGCAGAGGAGAATGATAGAGGTCTCCTCTGTACCCAATCCACCATGTTACATCTCTTACCTCACAGTCATGACCACACACAGGCAAACAGGGGATAGTGGTCTCTGTATTCCAGTGGCACCTGGAATTGGGAGCCACCAAGAAGCAACTCCTGATTCATTCAATGTATCTCTCTGCCAGGACAGCAGCCTGATGCTCCTTTTCAAGATTATTGGAAGCTGGGACAACTTGAGATTCTACAACTTTCATGCTGTTTTCAGCAGGGCAAAGCTATCAGGGGCTCCTGCTTCTATCTTTGTGGGAAGCTGCGTGAGATGTTCCCCCACCAGTGGTAGGATGGACCACGCTGGCCCAGATGTTAGCACTTTCCTTTCCCATGGGCCAGGAGGCCAGGTAATAAGGGGCAATAGGAGGCTGAACCAACATTCAGGGTTGCTCAGCGATGTGAGAAGACAGAAGCATGGACACCAAGTGGGGCTGCAGGGAAGAACTCCTGAGCTCAGCTTCAGGAGCCAGACCCAGTGCAGGGAACCATGGATCCCCTCTGGTGGGTTAAGGCTGGGTGTCCCCCAGGGCAGCAAGCTGCTCCTGCTGAGGTCGCCCTGGTGAGCTCTGCCCTCACCGTCATCTTCTGGGAGCCACCATCCCGCTCTCCACACTACCATGGGGGTGGGGAGGACAACCTGGTCTGTGGCTCTGGGCAGAGTGAACAGAAGACCTGTGCTGCACCTCGGTGCCCCCAGCTTCCCTCGTGAGCACCTGCTGTGTGAACCCAGACTGCCCGAGAAAGCCCACATCTCAGGCCCTGTAGTGAGTGCAGGCTCTCAGCCCCAGGACAGGCCAGCTCCTGCAAATTGCTCCACTCTGGTAGTGAAAGGCAGGTCTCTGACTGCACAGTGTGTGGGTGGGGGTCTGGAACCCTCTAGGAGGACACAGGCCCAGCCTGCACTTACACAGATGTGTGCGATGAGCTCCTCAGACAGCTGCTCTGTCTGAGGATGGACCATGCTGGCCCAGATGTTAGCACTTTCCTTTCCCATGGGCCAGGAGGCCAGGTAATAAGGGGCAGTAGGAGGCTGAACCAACACAGATGTTGGCAGGGGACAGTGGCCTTTCTGTCCTCCAGCAGCACCCTGAATGGGGACAAACAGAGACTTCCACTGGATGGTGGGCTCAGCACACACACAACTGTGCTTGGGGAGGTCAGGCGCAGCACAGTAGTTTCCAACTCAGTTGCTGACACGTGACTGATACCCCTCATACATCCCAGGACAGAACATGCCCAGGTGGCAGGGAGCGAGCTCTCGATGATGTGCCTGACCCCTCCCAGCTCGGCAGGAAAAGTGTCCAAAATTACACAGATGCAACCACAGGCATGTTTCATCGGCAGACACACACACACACACACACACACAAACACACACACAGAGGCTGGTTTTTCCATGTAAGCACTGTCTGCATGCAGGAACAGGTATCCATTCAAATATGCTTGCTTGTGAGGACAGTGCAGGGAGAACCACTGTGGACTGGAATGGAAGCCATGACACATGGGGCGGAGGCCATGCAGCGCCCCTACTGCCCCAATCTGTGTGCCCACGGTGGGCTGGTTCTCGTTGCTATGAGGTTGATGGGGTTATTTAAGGTGTCAGGAGAGGGCAGAGCAGTGGGCAGGCTGGGACAATACAGGCACAGCAAACTTGGGTCTCACACTTGTAAATCAAAAAAAAAAAAAACTGTGATAAGATATACATGATGAAACTACAATACTTCAGCCACATTTAGTGCTGCACTGGAGGCCTCATGGGCCTTCACTGTCACCACCACCCTCCTCCAGAGCCTTGTTGGCATCAGAGACCAAGTGTCCCCATTACACACAGCCCCATGCTCCCTCAGTGAGGCTGCGGCCCTAGGAGGGTCCCACACTGGGATCTCGCAGCGCTGCTCTCGCGGTCAGCAGCACCCTCACTCCGTGTCACATCCCCAAGGCCCCCACCACTCTGCAGCTCGCAGGGGAGCCTCCTGCTTCCTGAGGCTGGAAAATGTTCCAGCTCACATGCAACCCAGTGTTTCTCTGTCCACGGAGCCTGTTCTGCTCACGAGCAGTGTTCACAGTGCTGCCGCGTGTCACAGTGTGCACAGGCTGTGTGACACACGTAATGTCCCCAGGCGGCTGATCCACAGCCTTCTGGAAAGAGTGATTCTCTGAGCTTTCCTCCTTTGCATGCACTGCACTGGAGACCACACCAGTATGAATTCTGTTCTTCTCATGGTATCCCCCTTGGATAGGGATGTTGAAATGACCCTGCCAGGTACCCTCAATTTCATTGATTATGGGTGTTTTGGAAATAATGCTTTGTGGACTCCCCTTTTATATTTTCAGGCAAAACAGTTTCACACACACCCATTCATTCACTGTCAACCTCAACCAACACTCCCGCACACCCTGGATATCCATCCTGAAGGGACACCTTCCCTGTGGACAGTGTGTGCGGTGGCATTTGCTGGGCATAGGAGTTACAGTGCACCTGAAGTGTTGGTGGTCCTCAAAGAAGGCCCTCTCCCTCTGCAGGGCCTCGGCCAGGCTCAGGCGCTCCTGGATGTCCTGCTGTCCACGGCACTTGACGATCATGTAACCTTTCTTCAGGTGGCACACCAGGTTCTGCACCACGTCCACCACCTTGTCTTCAGTGCCTCTGTCCACTAGGTCAGGCTTTGTCAGGATTCCTGGGGCAGAGGCTTCTCATCAGAGGACACCAGGGGTGGAGGGGAAGGGCGGCTCCTGCCCCAGCTCCAGGTCCCAGGACTTGGGCCCGCCCTAGCCTGAGGGGGGACAGAGCCCTGGCTGGAAGTCTTGTGGAGCAGACACAGGAGGAAGGGTGCTGACACAGGAAGAAGAAGAAGGGGTGCTCCCTGCACTGGAGACTCCTGCCCAACTCATTCCCCTGCTCTGGACACAGAGGAGAAAATTGTTCATCCCCATTTCCTCCATGGACATTGGTTCTGCTTTGTCCCCCTTGATTCCATAAGTAGAATGGCCCTTCTGCCCCCACACTGCTCTACCAGTGACCTGGTCCTTCTGCAGCACAAAGTTGGGTCATCCAGGCCAACTGTGGTCCTCCAGAGCCAAGCAGAGCTCATGACCTGGCACCTCAGTGGGCACCTAAGCTGCTCTTTCCACTAGATGCACACGCTTTCTCTTGGTGCCTGCAGAGCCTGGGCCCCAGGTCCAGCCCTAACTACCCACTTATGGTCCTGTCTCTTTCAGGATCCATCTCCTGCTCCACATCAGGGCCTTTGTGGAGGCGATGTCCACATTGTTGGGGACCACCACCAAGTTGATGGTCGACTCCCTACCTCCTGATGAGCCGCTTGATCTATGAGAAATGACAGTGTCAGCCTCCTGAGTAGAAAGGGCGCGGTCACACCTCCAACCTCACACTCCCTGAGCCCACAGATCAGTGTGAGTCCTTCCTGGGAAGTGCAGATGGAAAAGTGACCCCACCTGCTCAGCCTGAAGGATGGCACAGTAACTCCTCTGGAGCAGTCACACAGCTAAGGGGCCAGGGATGACAGTGAGGTCTGAGCTGCTCAAGTGTCCCATGAACCCTCAGATCTGCTGGTCTCAGGGACAGCTCGATGCCACAAGCACTGCCTGGCTGCTTCCCTGAACTTGTATCTCTGAACTGAGGTTCACCTGCCTGACTCTCGTGCACACCCGTGCCCTCTCTCCTGGCACGAGCCTCTCCATCACACAGCAGTGTGGATGCTCACTGCCCTTTACAGGTCCACTTTCATGAGCCATTGCATAAAGCACAACATCCATCAAATCTGTCTCCAGCTGCTCCTGTTGGCTTCACTTGGGAGCTGATGAGCACAGGGCTCTTCAATGCCACCCCACTCAACCCCACATATCCCCCTCCAACACAGCCCTGAGCTGGCTCTGCCCTCTGGCAGCACCTCCTGCACTCTATGGAGGTCTGAAGGACATCTGAGTTCTCACCTGGTGACCAATGTCAGCGGGCTGACTGCCCACAGGAACTCGGGTGATCCCAGGAAGGTCGATGAGAGTCAGATCCGGGACGCTGAGGGAGCCGATCTCCAGACTAATGAGCTCATCCTTGATCCCCAGCCCATCCCCAGCGATGATGTTCTGGGCTGTGGGAAAGGAAAAGGAAAAGGCCAGTCCTGAGAAGGTGAGTGCCCCTACCCTCGCGGGGCCCAGGACAGCAGCTGCAGTGCTGCACGAGCCAGCTTCTGAGTTTAGACCTGCAAGGCTCCTCACAGCACAACTCCACACTGCCCAAGCTGTGCCAGCTCCCACAGAGAGAATTGTGAGTACTATCCATGGATACCACTGGCTTCAGTAGCTCCCAGCTGAGCCCAGAGTGCCCAGGGATCCCAGGTCCCTCCTTCTGTGCAGGGTTGCAGTCACAGGAGATGAGTGAACACACAGAATCCTCCATCTTTCAGCAGCATTTCACCCAGGGAAGAGGTCAGCTCCAGCAGGAGGAGCCACTACTGTGGGCAGCCTAGTACCCCTTTGCCCGAGGTTCCTTCCCTGTTGGCAAAAGATTTATTGGGCATCTTGAATACAGATGGAATCATACAGAAAAGGCAGATATGGGAAAGTCTTTAATCACCCACATTCCTATGCCAGGGAACTGGGATTGTATTACTAAGCTCAGGGCCCAGCCTCACATAAAACTATCCTGTGCAAAGTCCATTGGTTGGCTGGACACACTGAACTGCAGGCTCTCAAGGCAAAGGGCCTGGCCCTACTAGCCACAATGTGGGCTTGCCAACTCTATCCTGAGGGCTCCTGGACAGAGGTCACCCTCAGCACACACAGAAGCAGGACATGTGGTTTCTGACAGGGGCCCTCAACTCACCTGTGCTGTGAGCCCCGGAGATGTGTGTGTGTCCACGCCACACTGCCCACCCTGGAGGATGCCCATCATTCCCACATCTTCACTGGCCCACACTGACCTGGCCCTTGGCCCGACTACACATAGCACATTCCTTCAATCGAGGTGTGCTCAGCATTTAGTGGTATGTTCACGAGTGAGATTCTGTGGACCCTGAAGCTGCTTTTGCCAGGTTTCTCTGGTCTTGCTGCTCAGGACACCCCCTGCCCTCCTCACCCAAAACCCCGGAGCTTCCTGGAGGGTGCTCATCATGCCATCCATGGCACAGCTATGTGACCAACACCTTCCCAGACCGTCACCTAGCACAGCCTGCACAGAGCGAACACCGGCATCGGGTGCCTTGAACCACAAGAAATGCACCTGTGAGCCACGGGGCTGTCGGCCAGCTCATCATTCAGCTGGATCTGACAAATGTAGTTAAGCTGGGCATTGTGCCACATGAAGACAAACTAATTCCTATTCAGACCAAAGAAATTTTTGTGTCATTACTAAACTCTAAAACTGTGGATCAGCACTAAATAGTGATGACACCTTCTAGAACAAAAGGTCTCCTTGCTGATTGTGAGGATCAGAGGGTGCCCCAGTCCCTATCCCTAGACAACCAACACTTAATTATCTGATGTGGCCTGTCCCCAAGCCCACCGAGCAAGTGGGAAGGATTCCGTCTCTCCCAGCACCCCCACATGAGCCCATTTCAGTATATGTGTGGGAGAGACTTTGGCTTCCCCCCACACAGGCGCGCTGCACAATTTGGAGCCACTGCACCCAAGACCTTTGAGCAAGCAAGCGGTCGGCCTCAGGTGCCCCAGACCTACTTGCCCGGCAACTACCCGGAGCCCCTGCCCCCAAGCCCGCCAAGCAAGTGAGAATTTTTCCAAATCTCCTGCCACTAGAACTACCTTCGCTTGCCCTGGTGAGTGTGTGGGAGAGCTTCTGAGCTCACCAGTGCTCCCTGGACAGGGACACAACAGAGGGGAAACACAGGCTCACAGTTGTACCAGAAGAGCTTCAGCAAAAAAGGAACTGAACATAACACCTAGATCCAGGCCAGGCATAACTGGATAATCTCAAACTTAAAAGACTGGCACCCGAATCTCATAACACACTAAGGTTGTAACTGCACCAAAGCTCTACACCAAAGGTCAGAGGTCAGTGCTATACAAAATGACAAAGACAAGGAGTAAAAGGTAATCTCAGACCTTGAGTCCACCAATAAGTGCAGAGGACACTAGCTCAACCGAAATGAATGAATTAACAGAGGCAGAAGCAAACAAACAACAGCAGAAAGGTATAGAGGACCTCAGGCCAGAATTAACGCAAGCAAAGAAACAATAGGAGAAAGGTAAAGAGGAACTCAAAGCAGAAATAATTTCTGAATTAAAAAAAGAATTCTTTGAAATCATAGCATCTGAAGTAGAGAATCAATTCTGGAAATATATAGAGGAAACCCAATTTGGAAAAAACTCTGCAGTAAAAGAATTAATAGCTATCTCTAAAGAAGACATTGATAAAAAAAAAAAAAAAAAGGGATCAGATACATGACAGACTCCTGGAATGAGCAATACAGAAAAGTAATAGATCACATGAAGCAGAGTCAAAGAGATACAGAAGAACTTAAAATCTCAGTCACAACTGTATAAAAACATTTGAGTGAAAGCAAAGACAGAGCTTCAGATCTTGAAGACGCTGGCATAGCTACTGAGAAGGTGAGAAAGGATCTCTTAAAAACAACGAGGATGCAGGAAAAAATTATCCACCACTTGCAAGATGATGCTGAGATGAACAATGTGAAATTAATTGGCAGCAATGAGAATGAAGGAGTAAAAAAAAATGATAAAAAGAATATGGGCAGAAGTAATCACAGAAAACTTCCCAAATATGAGGAAACAATTCAACATTTGGGTAACTGAAGCATACAGAACTCCAAATAACTTCAACCCAACTAAAAACACACCGAGACATTATAATAGTCAAGATCCCAAGTATCCAACACAAGAATAATATACTGAAAGCTGCTAGAGAGAAGAAGCAGATCACATTCAAAGGAAAACCCATCAGAATTATAAGTCGGGCGTGGTGGCGCAGGCCTGTAATCCCAGCACTTGGGAGGCTGAGGCAGGAGGATTGTTGTGAGTTCGAGACCAGCCTGAGCTACAAAGTGAGCTTACAGCCAGCCTGAACTGCACAGTGAGACCCTGTCTCAAAAAGACAAAA
>PVKA01033164.1:11663-24747 GCA_004027165.1 Ctenomys sociabilis | reverse complement strand
GTGATCTTCCTGCTTTTTGCCTCCCACGTGCTGGGATTACAGGCACACGCCACCACGCCCGGATTGCATCGCCGGCTCAGTGCACCCGAAGGTGGGGCCGGCGCGGCTTGGGGAACCAAGGATCAAACACTGGCCCCTACGCTTACCTAAGCAAGCGCTTAGTCCGCTGAGCTATACCGCCGGCCCAAAATTGTAATTTTTAATGGCAGCATAAAATTCTTCCAAGAGATTCAACCATCATATGTTCAAACAATGTCTTGTTGGCAACTTTTTTCTCTCATCAGTAGCATGATACTTTGTGCGGTCTCTGGCTATGTCCACACAACAAATTCCAAGGATATAGTTTGGTCAAAGAATAGAAATTTTTTTTTAAAGTTTTTATTACACATTATTGACTTTTCCCAGAAAAGATACAATCAATTATAGTTGACTATAAAATTTTCATTTCACCACTAGATGTGGCATTAAAATACTTACACTGCATTGTTATCTTAATCATTTCTTGATCATCACTGAAGTTGGAATTGCTTCATGTTTATTGGCTGTTGAGAATTGTCAGATATGGAAGAGTCCTTTTATTTTGGTTTGAAGAGTTTTTTATATATTGAAGCTGCTTATTTACTTGCTGTTTGGTTTTTAAAATTTTCCCTCCGTTGTTAATTATCTTTTAAGCTCATTTATATTTTTAATGTAAAACTTTTATTCTTAGATAATCAAATCTATCAAGATTTCATTTATAATTCTATCCTTTGCTTTCTTACTGAAGACCAGATAATATATATATATACTTATTTTTTAATTTTTAAAATGACTTCCTCAAAAAAAATCAGTCTTCGCTATTTGAAGAACAAATAAAAAGTGTTATTTTTCTGCTTCGTAAATTAATTATCCTATGATAACTGACCAGAGTAAACATTTCTTACTAAAATATAGCTCACATTTTTGATGTTCAGAATTCTTTTATGTGTGTCTATGTACCCTATTAGGAGGATTTTTCTTATAACTATTCATTTGTAAGTCTATTCCTGAAACTATTTTACCCATTATAGTATCATGATAATTTTGATGCTCACTTGGGTAAACTTTCTCAATATTTATTTTTTTTTAAGTTTTTTGGTTATTCTCTTTCATTTATTCTTCATGATAATTTATTGTTCTGGAGATCATACCCAGGGCCTCATATAGGGTCAGGACTCTATTGCACAGTTCTACCCCCAGACCCTCGAGATAACTTTAAATCATCCTTATCATGGTTCGCAGGCAATCTTACAGTGATCTGTAGTTGAATCATTTAATATAAATTAACTTTATAGAATGTACATTTCTATAATTGAACTTTCCACGATGGCTGACTTCTGTCTCCCTCCCTCCTACCGCGTGTCTACACTGGGGCTCTTATGCAAGTTCCTTCCTTTCCAAGGGTGTGGCTGTTGGCTCCTTTGCCTCCCAGTCACACACAGAACTTTGGTAAACAGAGGTGCAAGAACGGCAGCGATGGAAACAGGCAGGACAGTGGGAAAGAGAGGCTCCTCTGGAAGCTGCACATGCACAGGACTAGCCGCACGACCCTGTCTTCCTGTTCTGTCTTGTGGGCGAGATCCCCAGAAATTGTGAAGGGGACCAGAGAGGGAGGGGCCACAGGCCTTCTTAGAAGGTTAGAGGCTGGTTCCCATGGTAACCATGTGACCTGTCCCTGCTCGCCTACTCCTTATCCTTGCCTCAGTGTCCTAGCAGTTTTTTTTTTTTTCTTCTTTGTTCCCAGTTCTTGAAATGGTAATGAACATTTTTCTTGTCATCTTAGAAACTTGCAGTTTTGTCACAGGGGACAAACACACCAATGTCAGCAATCCTTAGATAAAAGGTGCTTTACACATGTGAAGGAATTAGCTTTAATTTTGTCTCTGGGGTATGTGGGAAGGATTAATTAGTTAATCTTGATGAAGTGCTATAATTGGTGGGAAGAATTATCAAAGCCCTGGGGAAGGAGTAGCTTTGAGCTTCATTACTTAAAAGTGTTCTGCTGTAGGTCACCTCACAGTAGTCGTTGCCGGTAGCGGGTGCTGGTGCGCGAGCAGCGCAGGGCCGCCTCTCCCCCGCCCCGCAGACCGGGCCCGGGCTCGGTTCCTACCCCGCTCCCACCTCTCCCCACCCCCGGCGGGTACGGGAAGGTCCCAGCTGCTGCCGGGTCCCCGAGGACCGAGGACCATCGTGGTCGCCACCACGGGTCCTCATGGAGCCGCCGCATTTGTATCCGGTGAAGCTCTACGTGTACCACCTGTCCAAGGGCCTGGCCCGGCGGCTTAGCCCCATCATGCTGGGGAAACAACTGGAAGGCACCTGGCACACCTCCATAGTTGTGCACAAGGATGAGTTCTTCTTTGGCAGTGGCGGAATCTCCAGCTGTCCCCCGGGAGGAACATTGCTTGGGCCTCCAGACTCTGTGGTTGATGTGGGGAGCACTGAAGTGACAGAAGAAATCTTTCTGGAGTACCTGTCCTCACTGGGGGAGTCTCTGTTCCGAGGTGAAGCCTACAACCTCTTTGAACACAACTGTAACACTTTTAGCAACGAAGTGGCACAATTCCTGACCGGGCGGAAGATCCCATCTTACATCACCGACCTGCCCTCTGAAGTCCTCTCCACGCCCTTCGGACAAGCCCTCCGGCCCCTCCTGGACTCCATCCAGATCCAGCCTCCCGGAGGGAACACGGTGGGCAGACCCAACGGCCAGAGCTAACCAGACTGCTCAGGATGCCCAACCTGCCCTGCAGGGATTTTCCTTTTTAAACATAGCAAACCCTACCAAATTTCTATTTTATAATTTTACATCAGAGCTAACAACCAGGGGACGGCTTTTTAAATTTCCCAGGGAAGGAGCTCATCAGGCTGCGTGTAGGACAGTGCTGCTAAGACACGAAGCGAAGCGCCCCCCCTTCTAATAGTATTATACTAATTTATTAAGGCTGTCTTGTCTGTGAGTTCACTTTTGACGCTGTTTCCTAAGCGTCCTCCACACTGGAGAAAGGGAGGGGGTTTGTTTTAGCAGTATACAAGAGGGACAATTTGGGGGAGCCTCAACCCAGAACTTCTTTCCAGAGAATACCCACGCCCCGCCCAGATTGCCACACCTGCAGGACCAAGGCAGTTTCCATCACCCATGACCCGGAAGCAGTTACTCTTAGCATGAAACGAACAAAAGGATGCGGTGCACATGGGGCCAGTTGCAGGATGACTAGCCTGACCTCTGTGAGCTCTTCCACCTCTGTCATCTTCCCTCCCCTGCTGCAGGCATGGGGCCAGGGCTGCGGCAATCACGGCCTCGGAATCAGAGGAAAGTGACAGCCAGTACCAGGCCAGAGAAAACAGGATAAAGCCATTCCTCTTCCCACCCAGACTGCCATCGCTTTGGAAAACCTGCCTTGCTGCATGCCAGTGAGGCTGCTGTTCCTGAGCTATCAGACCTGCCACAATTGACAGGCCGGGCCAGAACCACAGGTACCCAGGGCTTCTGTCTGCAAAGAAACCACACCCAGCCCTGTATGCAGCATCCAGTTAGGGACCAAGGGGACACAAGTCTCTGGTGAGGAGACGTAGAAGGAATACAATGCAGAATCAAGGTGGCAAGAAAACGATGTTGTTTCCAACAGGACTCTCCATTATCCTTTTCATTGCCATTCTGCTCTATGGAGGTGTTGCTGGGGTGTGAGTGGGCATTTTCCTAGTGACCTGCTGCTGAGCTTATAGATAGCAGTCTGGAAGTTTCAGATCTGCACTGCCTTTCAGACTCTTACACGAGCTCCCATGGGCTAATAGGGTGCTAGTGGGAGAGACTCAGAGCTGTCTGCCTGCGTCCTCCTGCTGTGGCTCCCTGCCCCTCTGAAACTTGAGCCCATCTGCTCCTTCCAGGACAGGGCCCTTTCCCCCCTGAACCTGCTCAGCCCAGCCCAGCACCTGCTGTCTTTGCCATTAGCCATAGCAGTGGGCATCATCAGGGTCCCTACAAGAGGGAAAGATGTCATTCTGCCTTGGTATCTGCCTGTGACCTGAGCGGGGGCATGTCCAGCTGGTATCAAGTGGCAGTTTAGAATTTTTTTTTTCTTTTTTTTTTTTTTTTTTTTGTTTTTGAGACAGGGTCTCACTATGCAGTTCAGGCTGGCCTTAAGCTCACTTTGTAGCTCAGGCTGGTCTCGAACTCACAACAATCCTCCTGCCTCAGCCTCCCGAGTGCTGGGATTACAGGCCTGCGCCACTACGCCTGGCAGTTTAGAATTTTTAAGGCCAGGCCGCATGAGTAAGCGGCTTACTTCTCAGACTTAACATGTGTAGTAATGATAAATCAGAGCAGAAAGCAGCAGGGCTCAGGGCTCACTTGATGCTGACCTCCTGGCACCTTCAAAGAGCACGGGTGTCAGGCTAGGTTACTTCCAGAAGGGTGGCCAGCTGGCTAGGCCACTGCCCAGTGTCCCCCTTTCCCATCTGCCTGAAACATTCATCTCTACCCAAAGGGTGCTGAGCTTTCCTCCTTGTCTCATGTTTAGGCTCAGCTGGGTTTGCTTCTTGCAGCAGTCACCTTCAGACCCAGGGCTGAGCTCTCCTGAGTTACTCCTGGAGGAATTAGAGTAACTTGATCCCTTGAACGCTGCCCTTCGTGCCCAGCAGCCATTTGTGCCAATGCCTACACCCTGGGTTGTGGGAGATGGGAGGGTTGGCAAGCAGTGACCCAGAGCTTGGGAGGGCAAGCTGCCCTCCCCTGTGCGAGTCCTGCAGAAGCCAGGCCCGGACCGGGCCCCCCAGCGCCATCCCACATTTCCGTCCATCCCAGAGCCTCAGGAGCACACAGGACTAGCCAGCTCCATATGGGTGCACTTGTGACACGTAGTGGGTGCCTCTTAGAGGTGCACTGATGGAGAGGGACGGAAGGAAGAGAGCTGATACCGTCACCCTCTCTCAGAAAGATAGCTCGGACCTTTGTGATTGCATTATGCCCTTGAAGTCAGGTTGATAATTGTGTCTTGTACAGGGGTGTTTGCTAGTTTTCATTGGTGTTTTTCTAATGCAATAAACTCATTTCTGCCTGCTGAAAAAAAAAAAAGTGTTCTGCTGTAATAGCAGCTGAAGTGTCTGTCCTACTCCTGGATGTCACAGACCAGTTTGATCTCTAGAGACATCTCAGGCCACAGCACCCCTCATGCAGGAGTACAAAGCTGAAAATGACTCTGCATTGCGGGGTACAGAGAAAAGAGGTCCATATACAAAGATAATTCAGGGCCTGAACTAATCTCAGATTCTGTTCTTCCATTGACCCCACCAGGCTGCCAGGGGAACATCTGTGTGAAGGAATTCCCACAGAGCTGCTGGGTGGGTGCTGACCCGTACAGAGCTGCCCGGCCCCTAGGGAAAGATCCCTCCTCTTGTCCCATGGGGCCATGCGGTGGAGAGAGCTTGAACCACTGTCTCCACATCCTGGATTATAAAAATAAAAGGCAAACTAAATGGTTAGGTATTTTGGGAAGATGCAGAAACAGGAAATGCTTGCCTAGCATTTCCTGTAGCCACTGTTCTGGGCCCTACAGAAATGTGTCGTTTTTCTCACTTCCCAGAGCTGGGGAAGGTAAAAGTAGTCCAGTCTCGCAGGCTGTGCTTTGAACCTTTACGCTGTGCTGCCTCCTCATATAGAAAACCTCTTCGTGAATCTCTCCATTCATGAAGAACCCATGGCAGGAGGGAATGTTTGTAACATGCCAAACGAAATTCTTTAATGAGTCCCACTTTTTAAGACTGAGCTCATAGAAATAAATAGTTCTGTTGTTCTTTCAGGTATCTGCACTAGTATAAGATACAAATACAAAGAGATTGAGCAAACACCAGCTTTCTCCTCTAAGCTTTGAACAATCTAAAGTGAGTCACATGTTGGCTTTTAAGCCTATATTGTAACCTTAAAGTAAAACAGTTATTTACACAATGGTGCTTTTGCAGCCTCTTAATAAAACTGGCCAATTACGTGAACCCAAAATGTCAAGCTTATCTGGTCTGCAAAAGCCATTTAGAAACTTAAGTGCACTGATTCGGGTAATTTTACCAGGGAATCCTAAGAACAAATCTAAGCATGAGGGCCTTTATCTATTCTTTCTGGTTTCTACTCCTCATATATTAATCAGTCAATGAATTGTTGGCATTTGCGTGGCACACTGGATAAACAGTGGGCTCCAAAACCGTGCCGTGAGTGGCCATCATTTATTTTAGTACCTGAGTTTTGCTTTTTAGTTCTCAGTTCAGTTCCTCCTAAAATAAGCAGTGTATTTTTCTAAGCAAACTCTGAGGCAAATTGCTTCATTAGAACCTCAGACAGACCTTAGAACTCATTAGAAGCTCAGTTTCTAGGCCAGTGCTTTCCAAACCTGTGGAGCATCTGAGAATCACCCGAGAACCTGTTGCACTGCAAGGTCTGATCCAAGGGCTCCAGAGAAAGCCTGCTGCCCTACACTTCTAAAATGTCCCATGTAAGCCGGGCGTGGTGGCGCACGCCTGTAATCCCAGCACTTGGGAGGCTGAGGCAGGAGGATTGGTATGAGTTCGAGACCAGCCTGAGCTACAAAGTGAGCTTAAGGCCAGCCTGAACTGCATAGTGAGACCCTGTCTCAAAAAGACAAAAAATAAAATAAAATAAAATAAAAATGTCCCATGTTATGCGGAGGTGGTTGGCCCCCATCATGCTGTGCACGTCTAGCTCTTAGACATCTCTGAATGGGGAAGAGAGGAGGAAGAGACAGACGAAGCATCCCTAGTAGGAGTTGAAGAGGGTGGGATCTAAGGCTTGGTCAGGGAAGGAACTCTACCTTGCACCACCTGAGATTTTACAGCAAAGAGTTAGCCCATTGTCTTTAAATGCACTGCAAGAAGAATGGCACCAATTTATTCCAGAATATAACAAAGACAGTGTTATGGCTTGAACGCCCCCGCCAAAGCTCAGGGTGAAATTTCATTGCCATTGAAACAGTATTCAGAACTGGAACCTTTAAGAGGTGACAAGGTCATGAAAGCTCTGCCCCTGTGGATCATTAGCACCCTTACCTACAGAGTGCGTCCCTGATAAAAATGTTGGATTTGTCCGGTTTCCCGCTGTGATGTCACACACGCTCGATTGCCCTCCCACCTTGGGACGACGCAGCACCAAGGACCCAGCAGACACCAGTGCCTCCAGAACTGTGACAAATGCAGGTATCCATTGCCAATTTGCAGTGTTCTGCTTCAGTACTGCACAAGATTCAGGTAGACAGGAAGCGAGGGCACTCAGCGTAGAGGGTGGGGTGCATGGGGAGAGCCAAGGGATGCCAAACCAGGACCAAGGGTGTCTCGAGTGAGAGCTGAGCCTACGGCCCAGAGGAGACCCCATGAATACTGTGACTGCCGGTGACAGGGGGCCCCTGGTGGAAGGGAGAGACTTGCTGGAGCTTCTGATGAAAAAGAAGGAGCGAGGTAGCTCAGGAAGAACCAAGAAGCACAGCACTTACAAGTAGCACACACAGTGCCTGGCTCCGAATCCTGCCTCCATCACTGTCTTTAAGAGGCTAATTGCTTGTGACAGTGTTCCTGGCTCTCCATTGCTCCAGTGGGGGGTGGAGAAATGGACAGCATCTCCTCTGATACTCTTCTTCATTGTAACAGAACTGCGTTACACTGCTGACAGGGCTGCATGGACTTACACCCCAGCTTTCCTTTGGCTAACTCTTACCAATGAAACATAAAGAAAACAGTGCTGGGGTTTCTAGGAATGAAAGAAAGCGGCCCTTTTTTCTCTCCTCCTGCCACCTTCTGCCTGAAATGGAGATGAGATGACTGGGGTTACTGCAGCTATCTTGGGCCATGAAGTGACATTGATACAACATACCAAGGACAGTGGAGCACAAAGACCTCTGGGTAACATCACTGAGCCAGCATATCCACAGTGGCCCAGCTGTTTTCTTGTTTGTTTGTTTGTTTTTAACATGGGAGAAAAATAAACTATGGTGTTTAAAGCAACCATTATTTAGGGGCATTTCTGTATAAGCAGCTGGGCTAAATACTGATGCATGAGTATAACACAAAGTAACTTTTCAGTCTGTCTCATGTGAGGACTGAGAGGATATATGTAAAATTCTCAGCACCTTTCCAAGTACACAGTAAGTCCCAATATTGTTGTTATTTTTATTTGGGTGAAAAGGTTGGAGTTTAGAATAATAACATGGACAGTAACAAGGGTACTCGGTCTTCACCAACCCCCACATTTCAAAGATGAGCTCACTGAGACCAGGAAAGCAAAGGAATTTGAAGCTAGCAGTTAGACTGGTACAGACAACCCAGGTCTTTCTCAAAGCTGGAGAGTAGGAACACCAAGAGGACCAGCTCCTAAATAATATGACATCTTCCCACACAACCACTTTGAGGGCAACCCGACAGTTCATTCTGAGGCTCCTCATTTACATAAAACCCATCTAAACTTGATTATTCTACTTAACCACCAGGAAGCCAGTAGGGAGAAGAGGGAATAAGAGCAAGTTTGGCCTTGGGATGGGCTGTGTGTTTATGGCCAACTGAAAGTCTGCCATGTCTGTCAGCCACTGCACTACTGTGGATTGGGGCCTGGGGACCCAGGCGGGGAGGAAGCAGGCTTCTCCCATGGTTGTTCCCCTGTTGGCACCTTCCTAGGGCTCAGAAGCAATGTTTCCTGCTACTTCTGAAGATTCCTTTAGGGGACGACTCCAGAGCCCTTGATTCATGACTAGCCGCCTGAGACCTAAATAAACAGAAGGCCTCGGTCTGGGTGAGGCTCCTCAAGAGGAAAGGCTGAGGGTGGGATCCTTGGGTTTGTGATGAGACCACAGATAGGGGAGTAGGGGGACCTTGGTGATGCAGGGGCTGTTCCCTGTAATCTGTTCAACTCAGTGATCAACACCCCAACTTTCCCACATGCTAATAAAACATCAGTACTACCAGCACAGGGAGGCTGGCCCCAGGACAAGACACTCGGAAAGCCTTTCAGGTGCAGCTCATTTCACGTGCCACCCACTCGGAGAGTGCTTGTTGCCTGGAATACTGTAATGAGAAGGATTCTGAGGCTTGGCTGGGTTCGCTAGTGTATTAGCAATGTCTGCCATGGGCAAGGCAAAAGATAGATTCATGGGATCACAAATTGGCCATCTCTAACTTGGCTACCTCAGATCTTGAAGAGCTATATTAGACCTTTGAACTCAAACTGAAGCAAAGCAGACTCCTCACATGGATTGTTGGAGCACAAAACTTTGGATTGAGGGCTGGGGAGTAGGCTCAATGGCCTAAGTACCTGCCTGGCAAGCACAAGGTCCTCAGTTCAATTCCTGGTTCAGGGGGAAAAAAAAAAAAAAAAAACCACAACTTTGGATCATGAAAATGACCCCACCCCTTGCACACAGGTTGCTTACAGAAAGAATGCACTTGAAATTGCCTTTGCTTTATCATTTTTGCACTTGGAAACATTTACTGTGAAGACCCCACCAAGTGGGACCCTCTCAGGTATTTACTTTGTACAGTGGAAGATGAAGTGGAATATCAAGTGCATACATACTACTTTGGTTCAGGAGCCAGCGCTGTGGTGTGCTAGGCCCACTTGGAGGGCTCTGGAAGAGAGAGCTAAACACACACCTGTCCCTGTTTCTGTCTCTTACCATGTTATTCCTTGTGCCGCTTTGGGGGTCTGCCAGCAACAAGGCCATCCCAAATGTCCCTCAACCCTGCACTTTGAGAACCAGAAACCAAAGCAAACCTCTTTTCATCAGCATTTACCCAACCTGTGATATTGCGTTATTTGCAACAGAAGGCAAACCCATACATTCCATTTGGATTGTATTTTAATTAAATTAAACCTCCTCTCATGATTTTTCCAGCAGTATCAATGACATATCAGCCTTTTGTGCACATAGATTTGGAGGACACAGGCTCTGCCAACCAGTGCAGACAGCAAGTGGTGGAGTAGGACACCTGCCATGAGAGCGCTTTCATGTCAGCAGCCACCTGCAGGGGGAGGGGACTCACGACATACAAAATACAGACAAAAGGCACTCTCTCTCCAAAGTCAGGACTCTAAATATGATGATCCTGTCTCCTCCCAGGCCTGTTTTGGCCAGACTCCTCTGTATATTAAAAGTGCTCATTTCCAGCTGTTCTGAGAGAGAGGAGTTATGATTTATTCTGCAGTGCACAGGGCCAACCCAGCTCAGAGCATGCACTTAAATGCTGGATTTCCTCTCTGCACAAAAGAGTTTAACAAAACAAAGCTGGGATGAGCAGGGTCACCAGCTTCTGGACCCTGTTGATCAAGTGACATGAAACAAAGGCGAGCCGAAGGCCAGCAGTCCGGCAGCCCCAATGCTGTGGATCTGGGGCCTGAGTGTTGCCATGGTGATGGTTTAGAACCAGACCCACAGAGCTGGTGCTGACAAGGGCAGGAGACCCAAGGCACACTTCCGGAGAAGGAAGAGAGAAACTCAGAGGGAATTCACCACCAATTGGTAGGATTTCCATGTTTTGTCTGAAAAAGGTATTTCTAGCCTGCCTCATGTTGGAAAATTGTGTTCAGAATTCTGAACTCTGAACACAGTAGACTTATCACATCCTGACTGTCAGAGATCATTTCAAGTCAGAGGAGAGGGAAGGAAGGAAAGTTGAGAGTCACAGTTGTTGTCTAACCCAAGCCTGATAAAAGGCATTTGATAATGGACTATTTTTAGATGCATATGGGATGGTCATTAGGAGCAGAGTTCAGGGTCGTTTCCCAGCTCAGTGATGGGTTTTGTGCAAGAAACTTGCCAGGGTCGAGAAATCACTTAATCTCTTAGTGCTTCAGCTTAGAGGGCAAACAGTAATGAGTAAGACCTGTACAATTTCATACTGGAGGAAAAAAGAAAGAAGAGTCTGCCTTCATGCATTTAGCTTAGAATACAAATTATTTCTTTCATTTAAAAACCAGGCCCCATTGCTAGAGAACAATGAATCAACTCACTTATTTATTTATGTCCAATTCATTCAGTGTTTCAAGTTCTGAAAATTTAGGTTTTCCTAGGGGAGAGCCCATTCGGGGAAGGCCTATGCCAGACCCCAAACTCACTTCTGTACCCTTGGGTCGTTTTCTCAGTTCTCCGTTTGTCGACACAGTGGAG
Source organism: Ctenomys sociabilis (assembly GCA_004027165.1). NCBI lineage: Eukaryota > Metazoa > Chordata > Mammalia > Rodentia > Ctenomyidae > Ctenomys > Ctenomys sociabilis. The sequence goes on along the minus strand of PVKA01033164.1, from coordinate 13,576 downwards.
ATTATTTATTAGCAAGTGAGAAAAGCTCTGTAATAAAATCAGTAGACCGTGCCAAACAAATAGAAAAAGAGGACAAGGAGGAAAGAGGAGAACCTGAGAGCACAGCCAAAGAGCATCCGTGGTTCTCTAGCATGCAATGGGCATCTGGAGCATTTCTGTTATTAGGACCACAACACTGAATTCCATGAGACAAAGGCACACATTAGGTTCACATCCCCAAAGGAAGAAAAATGTCTCTTGCATAGCTTTTAATGTCCAGTATTTAAGATGATTCTCACACCACCTTGATAAGGCGATGACGGTTACCCCCATTCCATGGAAGGTAAAATATGCTCATAACAAAGAAAAAGTGTCCATGGTAACTTCACGTGTAGGGAACAATGCAGCCCATGAAGTGCTGTGGCCATCAAGTAGGAAAAACAGGCATTTAGTCTAGGCCCTCTGACAGTGGGCCTTACTCCATCAAGTCTCAGGATGCAACTATCCCTACACCGAACTTTCCAAACAAAAGTCTTTATTCAAAAGCTGCAGTAATGGCCACCATGGCCATTTAGAAGTAGGTGATTTTCTTCTGTGAAATCCACTGAGACATTTTCCTACTGCATCGCCAAATTCAGTATAAAAACAACGTCTGCTCTGATACCTTGTCTTATGAACACATGGAAAATAAGGAGGCGAGGCAACTTGCCTCAAATCACATAGTTACATTACTTATTGCACTGGTTAACTGAAATGTTCAGGTCAATTCAGTCATTGTGCAGCTTACAAAAACCAGCTAAAAGCTGTCCTGCTCGTAGGATGTGAGTCCGATTAAACACTGCCTTTGGGGGGGAAATTAAGTGGGACAAATTCGTTTCTAGATGATCTAAAGATAAAAATTCACAGCATGTGGTCCAGAGACAAGAGAAAATTAGACCAGCCTATCATTTGGGATGTCACCAATGGACATCCCCAACTAAAGGAACTAAAACAACAATAATTTTTTAAAAAGTACATTATGTCCTATAATTAACCTAGAAGTAAGGCAGTTCCAAAGCTGGTCGATTCAGGGTTCGTCAAAGCCAGCAGAAATGTGGTACCTGGGTTTGGTGTTAGCATATTACATTACTAGAATTACTACCCCAAGGGGCTGCTCTGTATCCACTCAGCACATGTGGACAGCAGTGTTGAGGACCAGAAGAAGGGATAACTCTTTCTTATACCCCCTTTTTTTAAGACAAGGAAAATCATTCCCAGGAGCTCCATGGGTGATGTCCCTTGTTCTGTTTCATTAGGAAGAGCTATGTCGCATGCTAAGTCTTAACCAATCAAAGATAAGGAGAATGGAATTCAGGACTGGCTTAGCATAATCAAGACCCAGCCCATCCTGTCTGTCTCCTCTGTGTGGTGCCTACCTGGATCCAGACACTTTTGGACAGATCAGTCACTGGTCCTCAAAGTGAAGGTTGTGAGCCATAAACAGGTGGAAAATTGATCTAGTAGGTCACCATGAGAATTTTTTGAAATGAAATAGAATAGGAAAGAGCAGAGTTCTTCATGTGTAAGAAAATTTTGCTTCAACATAAATGTGTGCGTGTACTTTGTTGTGATTTTCCTATACTTGGTCATAGGCAATAGGTTTGAAATCCACTGCATTGGAGGGTACTTTTGCTAAGGGCAAGGGTCTGCATTATTCATTCAGTCAAATGTCAGATGAACTGAATTAGAGTGATGAAGATTTTAAAATTGGTATTCTACTCCTCAGTTTTGCCTGACAAATTTAACATATCAAAACTTCAGCCAACTGAGCTAATAATCTTTCCTCATGGCCCCAAAAGGTCAACTGCCTTTTTTTTTTTTTTTTTTTTTTTTTTTTTTTTTTTTTTTTTTTTTTTTTTTTTTTTTTTTTTTTTTTTTTTTTTTTTTTTTTTTTT
>PVKA01033164.1:0-11563 GCA_004027165.1 Ctenomys sociabilis | reverse complement strand
TGGCCAGGGGTGGAATGTACGTATCTATCCCAATTTTGTTTCATCTTTCCAGCAAATCCTCAAGATCAGTATTGTTACTCCCACTCTTTAGTCAAAGAAATGATAGTTTGAAAGGTTTAATTGGTTTGCTGAAGTCATAGAGGAAGTAGAGGGGTCGCAGGTTTAGGGAGGAGACTGATCTGACCCCCCACGCTTGGACCTTAGGCACCACAATGGGAACATTAGCCAGTGACTGTTTGTGTCCCGCTGGAGGTCAGCAGAGAGGCACTGCTTAGGTTCCATTCAAGAGTGAGGCATCAAAGCATGAAATATCTGTACATATTTCTGGGGTAGAGTGTGAGAACTTGGTTCATGAATACAATGTATAAATATCAAATCAGGGTAACAGAATTTCCATCTCCATAAATCTTCGTTATTTGTACAAGCTGTGATTTTTTTTAAAAGGTCAGTGTTTGGATTTTAAAAATTGATTATAGTAAGAACAGTTACATTTAATCTCCCCCCAGTAACTTACCCTCACTTTGAACACACTTATCCTGTGATTCTTGATTGTTTTTAAGCACTTTCTCCAAGCAGTCAGTTCTGGAAGTCCTCCTTGGTGAGTGTTCTTAGTGGTGCTGTCATGGCTGATTCAATGTCCTGAATCAATTCAAAACAAATGTCTACTTTTCTTAGCCATTTCAACTTTGGGAAAGAGCCAGAAGTTTCACAGTACCACATCTGGTGAACAAGGTGGATGAGGAAACACTGTAATGTTTTTGACAGAACTTGCTGTCAATGTTTGACCAGTGAAGGATTGTGGGGGACCACCTGAGCAGCTCTCCTTGAAAGAAGAGCAATTGTCTCCATTTGGGCTGAGCCTGACCCTATTTCCTTATACTGATATGTACAGAGCTGGCTAGGACCCTTCTTTATCCTTTCAATTGGCCTCAGGCAATGTACATTGGCCTAGTTGAGGTGCTGGCGATAGTCTTTGAAGGCAACATGTGTGTCTCCCTGATAACCTATTCCTGCTGCTCTGTAATGTGAGCCAGGTTGAGACAGGACAAAGAGCCAATGCTCTGCACTGTCAGCTGGGATCTAGCCTCTGAGATAAAGGCTATGACTTCCTGGGGCTTGAAAGATTACATCAGAACTGAAGTACCAGACCCCCAAAACATTAGATACCATCTCAATAGCATAATGCATATTCCTTTCTCTGCTTATCTTCTCTGCATATGGCAGAGGTAAATGCAGGCCACCCACCTAGCCCAGCTCTCAGTAGTCACCTGCTTCCCACAATTCTTGGTCATTCCTCTTCCCACTCCTCCACTGAATAAATTTGGGTGTGGCCCTGGGTCGGCCTCTTTGTTCCAGAAGCATCTTCATGGCTGGCTTAGGGCCCCTTGCTCCCCAATAATTATAAATATGCTTTAGTGCCTTTACTTTCACTGTGGGTGGCACTGGGAGTGGTAGGTTAGAATTAACTTGGTGGGATTCCAATAATGTATCTTTGGGATTACAAATATTATCTTCTTGAACTGAGACGAGAACCTGGAGGGGACTCCTATAAGGGGTGATCTGAAAATATGGTGAATGTTTAAGTCTAAAAATTAATTAAAATAAAAGATACATTTTCCATTAGTCACCCTCAAAACATTTAAAATAGCCCCCCTTCACTTTGAACATATCTATCCCATCATTCTTGGCAATGTGTCTTCCACTGTAATGAAATTTTTTATTTAAATATTCACTGTGTCTTTCTATCACTCCTCGTATGTGATAGAACCTTTGAATTCTTCCAGTTAAAGTACAGAATAAATCATCATACACTATAGTTGAGAGCAAGAACTTTTTTTTTTGGTACTGGGAATTGAACCCAGGACCCTGTGCTTGCCAGGCAGGCACTGTGCCGCTAAGCTATTTCCCTGGCCCAAGGGGAAGAACTTCTTTCCTAAGTGTGGCCACCATGCGCCAATTGAATGCAGAGAACTGGAGTCTCCCCTGTTCAGAATTGTTGACCTCCATCCCAGCAGATGCATTCTGTCTGTGCTTCAGCCCCACACAGGAGATGCAGCTGAGTCCATCAGCCTGGGTCTGTGGGATGCCAGGGCAGAACACAGTGGCACAGTTGTGCAAGGTCCCTGAAGCTGGGACTCCCAGCAGCCCTCCTCGGACTTCACAGAGCTTCCCCAGTGCCGGGCCTGAGGAACAGTGTCTGTAGGACGAGAGTGCCTCCCAGGTTGCCAGCCCCGTCCACTCCACCGTAGGAACCTTAGCAGTTCAGGCTTTTTGGTCCTATGCAATTTGCTTCTGAAATCTGGGAGTTATTTTATTAAACTGGTTTCAAGTTCCATGCTTTTACAGGGCTGAGGAGAAATCCTGCCAGCTTCTTATCTGTGCTGTAAATAACCCCTTCTTTCTCAGGGACATTTCTCTTAGCTCTGGTAGCTCTCTCCTGAGAGTGGGTGGGGAAATACAGCATTAGTTTCCCCAAACAAAACTTCAGATGTCTCTGCTTTCCAAGGCTCTTGTCCCGACAGCCACACTACCTGAAAGACAGCACACCCTAAGGAGCAGTCTCCCCTCTTCCTGTCATTACCGTTATCTTGCTGTGGCCAACTGCCAAGCAGACCACTAACTCTGACTTAAAAAGAGGAAATGAAACCATAATCACACAGCGCCTTCAGCTTGACCCAAGATAAGTGCTGCCGTTTCTGCCCACTTTTTAAAAAATCATTTTTATTAGCCCGTGTTTGCAGTCCATAAGGATCCCATGCACTGTGTGAAGCTGGTGTGTGCATGCAACACTTCCTAATTGCAGAACACCCCTTCCCTGCAGCGCCCCCCTCTCCTTTCTCTCCACCTCTTGATTCCCCCTCTCATGTGGAAAAGTTCTATCTGTTGATTTTTTGAAACTTGGACCACAGTAGAATGGCTGAGATGGACTTCGGAGAAGCAGATGTTTTCTCTACAGGAAACATTTAAATCCCAGCTCACCTTGTGCGACTGGACCAGGCTTCCAGCACAGTGCAGATGCTGGCAAAAATCCCTCTCCTGGGACTCAGTTCCCCGATCTGCTTCATGTGGACAAGGGAGAGGAGAGCGTGCTGCCCCGTTGCAGACTCTGAGGAGAAGGAGTATGCAGAAGAGGCTGAAGACTCCATCATTCTCCTGGTGAGGCTTTGCTGCCATGCTGCATGGGGTGGGACATCAGCGGTGGAGACTGTGTGTCCCTGGGCCAACATGGAGTCAGAAGCCTGGGCTTGAATCTGATGTGCTCGCAGCATAGGCAGCCAGAAGCACAGGCCTGAGCCCCTCAGTGCCTTGGTCTGAGCGCTGTCAGCTGAGAATAATACCTGCCCTGCAACATGGAAAGGATTTGCAAAGTGCTAAAGTATCATTATTCATCATAATAGTGGCATTAAGGAGATGGAGAATTCTTCTCAGATTTGTCCCAGTGCTGCTACATCTACTACATTTAAGGGAAACACCATTGCTGTCATCATACCTACTTTCCTTAGGCAAATGCCCAAGGAGATCCAGCATCAGGTGGAATACAAGACCATCCCTGAAAGCACAGCTGGTCAAGACATTTCTGAGTGAAAACACCCCAGCTCCAGAGCCTCAGTGGCCTCACATGCATTGGCTGAAGAGCTGCCCTCAGACCGCACAGCACCACCAGATAATTTTAAACTCTCTTCCTGCTGCCCCGAGCTATGTGGCTTGCGCACTCAGGCAACCTGGTTCCCGTTGGTGAACCACGCAGAGACCAAAAGAATATGAGATAATATTATTGGTTGAAGTCATTTCCATAAATATACTATCAGGAGCGTATCAGGAAGGTATCTAGATTCTGAACAAGAAATTGTGATCATCAAGCTAATGTAGCTTCCAAACTACTGGAGGGAAAGTAGTTGTTACAAAATCAGATTATAGACACACTATGCCCCTCATCACATATAGAAAGAGTCCTTCTTTTTCATTGTATTTTCTTATTCTGGTGAAGTCCAGGCTCCTGCTAGAACACATCTGAACCATTCACAGTCCCTATATCTGCTCATGGAATAGCAGCCCCTCAACTACACCTATTTTGAAATACACCTTGACCACAACATGGAACAGAAGGAGCTGTTCTATTTACCAGCAGCGCTCATACACAGTCTCAAGGGAAACAGTTGGCCTCAGAATTACAGCCAATGTAAGTTAGGGCCAGAGGAAGGAAGTACATATGGCTTTCAACAGATCTGAAACTGGCTTCCCAAACGCCTTATATTTCAACACTCCCTGCCCTACTGCTTTATTTGTATGACTCACGCTGAAAGTGGGCATCAAACAGTATCAACAAGCAGCAAAACGTTGACTCTTCTTTATCTTTCAGAAAGTGACAACCCATCTAGAAAATATGGGCCCATCTAGGAAATGCAGATGGAGTCACAGAAGGAAAAGGTGAAAGGAAAGAAGGATGAAGGGGAAAGGAGAGTGGATCGTGATGACCGCTACTTCCATCGGTCCTAATTCTAGATTGGAGCACAGGCTGCCCTGACTTTCCCTTCAGGGGCGTCCTGGGCAATGCTGGCACTTACTCTGGAGGAAAAGTCTCCTTTACTGATGCCCTCTAGTCCATTTTTATGCTGTTCTTTTTTTCTTTCACTCCCGTTTCTTAGTCATTGGTTCGCCTTGTTAGTGATTGGCTGGGAAGGAGTGCAGTGCATTAACATCGACCACTGACAGAGTAACAGGCCCTCCTCTGTCCCTGGGAACACAATGGCTACCCATCAATCACTTTTTATTGACCTTGAACTAAGATCTATGAACTAAAAAACTGCAATGTAAAACTTTTATAGGCAAACTAATGGGATATCAATTTATACAAAGCTGATTCTTCAATAATACCCTCGAAGGGCACAGTCCCTATCTCTGAAGAACCTCTGGATTTTGGTTTTTCACTAATGAGAGGAGGAAAGGTCACTTAGTGAGCTACTGCTGTCCCTGTATTATGGCAAATCCGTGTTGCCACCAACTGTAACACCTCTATTATTATAGTGTCACCAGAGACTCAGACACACTGCCAATTAACTGAAGCTGCCACCCACAGTGTACTTCTAGGGACGCTAAGAGGCCCTTGACTTAAGCAGGAAGGCACTTCATTTGCACCGGATCTGCCGCATTCCAACGTGGGGCCCAGCCATGTGTGCGCGTGGCCCTATGTTTTTGCAAAATTTGCAAAAGATATTTTAACTGCAACCCATTAGACTGCTCTGGCTTGCTCTCTGTCTCACTTCCCTCTGGACTGTGAGGCACTGGAGCGCCCACAAGGAATCTGAAGATCATACTAGAGGGGAAGTTGGCCAGAATGCGTTTATGTGGTCACCGCCACTCTGTGTAGTTATCACTAACCTTGTTGGCACAGAACGATTTCACCTTATCTACTCGACACAGCACCAACACCCACATAAAGAGCTGCCCAGGTGCACGACTTTGTGTTGTGCCTGACACACACAGGACCCACCAGCCACTAGATGAATACAAGTTGGTGAGTAGAAAAGAAACAAGACTTGAAGCGTGTGGAGCCAGAAGTTAGCTTGTAGAAAACTCTTCCAAATCTTTCAGCTTGCCCGTGAAACATGCCAAAGACAACAAATGATCTTTAAAATGTAACTTATGAACCTAGAAAGTACTTTACTGAATTATCCGTATTTAAAAAAAAAGTCTTCATCAACAAAGCTAAGTTGTCTAACTATTCTCTCTCTAGAAAATGATATAACCAATTCATTGTCACAGTGATTTTTTTTTTTTTTTTTTTTCAGAACCGGGGATTGAACTCAGGCCCTTGTGCTTGCCAGGGAAGCGTTTATTCCACTGAGCTGTCTCCCGGCCACCCCCATTGTCTCAGTGATTACTTTAACCGAAACAAAACAAGACAAGGAGACTTCATGGAAGTCTGTCAAGCAATAATTTTTTAAAATAATATTTCTTTTAGTGTTTTATGATGTTTGTGATTTATGTCAGCCTTTTAAAATATGTTTTGATGCTTCATCTAAACAAATCTTGTTATTAACTAATTTTTTGTACATTAATTCATATTCCCAGGGCTGGGGAGATAGTTCAGTGGTCTAAGCACCTGCCCAGCAAGCGTAAAGGCTGGAATTTGATCCCTGGCACTGCATGTTGTACCAGCCTTGGAACTCTGGGCATCATGCACTCCTGTAATCCTAGTGCTTGGGGCGGCTGAGACAGGAGGATCACTATGAGTCTGAGCTGCAGAGTGAGACCCTGTATCAAAAAATTATATTCCCTTTGTGAAAAAAAGGTTTCCAAATAATATGAAGTTCAAGTGCTATAAAACCTGGCCTCATCCTTGGATGCCATCTCAACGTCATAGAACTTTTAATGTATACCTTGGAATTGACAAGATACACAGTGCTATCTCATTTAATTTCATATATGGCAAGACTACAAGGTAGGTATTATCATTTTACAGAATCGGAAACTAGGCTTAGGAACTGAGAAAATGTCCAAGATTAATATTGTCATGATTTCACCAGCAAGGTTTGACACTTGATGTCACAAAAGAAGGCCTGTGCTCTGAGTGGCAGGAGTCACTTTTTGAGGAGCTCTGAGGTCCCCTATCCCTACTGAGTCAGTAAAATTCACAGTCAAGGTTAGAACTTGATTTTCAGGGGCCGGGGAGATGGCTCAGTAGAATAAGTGCTTGCCTGGCAAGCACAAGGGCCTGAGTTCAATCCCTGATTCTGAAAAAAAAAAAAAAAGAAGAACTTGACTTTCACTCTAAACCCTTAAATCTACCATCATCTCTTTGGAAAAAAACTGCTATCACCCACTTCTTCCTTGTGAAACTTGATGTGCTCTGTTAACTCTCCAAAAAGGCGTTTTATTTTCACCTTTATGTGTGATTTTATGACTAAAAAACTATTTGCGTTCAGTAGATTTGGGAATTTGGCAAAGGATCCATCCCCTAATTCTGCTACCAGCCCTGCCCCAAAACAAGACCTTTGCCACTAGACATTCCATTGAGATGTGAAAGTCCTTTTCCTTTCAAAAGCCACATGTCTGCTTGGAAGGAGGTGCAATAAGGAAGTTATTCTGGTCTTTAAAAACTTAACAACGCTGTATGATTCAAAAGTGCTGGCACCATAGGCTTCTTGTGAGAAAAGCCCTCATGGTGCTAGAGGGGCTTTATTTTGTAGGTGGGGCACAAAAGTAGAGGATTCTGGGTAACCAGAGAGGAACCATGCTGTGGCCATCTTCCCTTCCCTTCCGCCCAGCACGCTGGGTTATTACACATGTTATTAAACATGAAATGAACAGCCACTCATGGTGGTTCAAGCCTATGTCCCAGCACTTGGGAGGCCCAGATAGAAGATTGCCATGAGTTCAAGGCCAGCCTGAACTACACAGTGAGATCTTGTTTCATAAAGACAAAAAATGAACTGGTTAGTTCCTTGTGCCAAATTCTTCTCAGCTAATAAGCTGGCACCACCAAAATCTGGTATTTCAGTGGTCTGGTTCCATGTATTGCTACTGCACCACCATAAAACTGGGACAGTCCTTCATAGGACTAGCAGCTGTCTGTCTCCTTCACCATGATTTCTGGGGAGAAGTCCAAGTTTTATGCAAGAGTTTCACCTGAATTCCTTGGCTCACCTTGAAATTACACACCAATTTTGTTGCAAGAGTAAGGCGAGGCTGCATTTTTTTAAAAGTCAGATACTATAGGGATCAATGAGCCTCACTGAAGGTTAAGAAACACTGTTTTAGAACAAAAGCACTAAAAGATGTCTCAGAGGGATTCTGTCATCACAAACATAGCCAAATTATATCAGATTTTTTTTAAAAGCTTTGTTATATTTAACTGGTTTGTAGTGTTTTGATTTGCTAGATAATCAGTTAAGAATTTTATACTTTACAAAAACATTAAAATGATGACTTAAGATTTACTTTATTAAAGTAACCCAATTTATTTAAATAATACTGAAGTATTAATCAGGCTTTCATTTTGAAAATATAAGATCATTTTATTTTACAAGCACAATTGAAGAAGAATTCTACTTTTAGCCCTAAGCCAAACTACCAAATAGAAAATATTGAGTTGCATAGAATCCATCTTACCCTAGTTTCATTTTGACCTTCTATTCTGCAGTTATTTATTAAATATGTTTTGTTCTATGCTTAGAAGTGCATTATTTATTACTTGAACTAAAGCAGAAATTTGTTTCTGTTAATACAAAAAAAAAGCAATGCCAACTCAACCAGCTTCCTGAATCAACAAAAAAAATATAGCAGTAGGGGCTACTTTTTTAAAAGCAGCGTTCTCTTAACAAGGTAGCGTCTGTGTTCAGCACTCATCTTGCCTCCTTGCTCTGTCTTCTTCTGGGTTGCCAAAAGGCTTTCACCTCACATTTCTGTCCCTTTTGGTCCCCGCTGTCCTTGATCCCACCACCACCGCATAGACCTAATTTTAGCACCCCAGTCAAGCCTGTCCACATTTTGACTTTGAGAGAAAAGATCCACATGCAGCTTGAGAGAGGCTGTAAAGCGGAATGACACATCCTTTAAGAGGAATGCTTCTTTTTTTTTTTTTGTCTTTTTGAGACAGGGTCTCACTATGCAGTTCAGGCTGGCCTTAAGCTCACTTTGTAGCTCAGGCTGGTCTTGAACTCACAATAATCCTCCTGCCTCAGCCTCCCGAGTGCTGGGATTACAGGCATGCACCACCGTGCCCGGCCCAGGAATGCTTCTTCGGTGTTGGTTGTACATACACACAGTCTCACTGCACTGGCTTCCTTCAGTGCCAACCACTGAAAGAGTTTGCCGTACCAACTGCAGCAGGTAGCATTTTGTCACTTTCCGTATAGTTGGGTTTGAGGTTTGATCATACAGAGCTTGTTTTTACTCTTTCATTTCTTCAAAGATCACTGAATCTCCCTGCCCTTCTTGAATACTACTGGCTACAACAGACTCGCTCATGATGTGAGAGTGGTTAAGCCCAAAATTTTTGACACCATTCCCATATTCGTGGAATTTCCCACCTTAGAGGTAATTACCTTATCACAGTAAACACCAGAAAACTGATGTTCCTGCTTCCTTGGCAGCTACCCCCACAGCTCTGCACATCAGATATTAAACATGGCTTCATTTGGTAGTCAGCCCATGAGGAAGCTCACTGTGTGAATGCACCACTTAGAAACAGTGACATAGGAACTATGCTGTGGGGTCTAGATCTGCAGGAAGCCACAGAAGTCTTTGCTAACTCACTCCCAGAGTACAGTTGTGCAGAGATTTGTTCAGGCCTCCTGATCTCCCAGCCTGACTCTCTGGCCTTCCTAGTTTTGAAAATATCTTAATGCCCTTTAATAAAATCCTTTGTCTGCTTTAACTAGAGTAAGTGGGTTCCATTGCTTGTAACTAAGACCCTTGGCAGATTCAGTGCTACTATACCCTTGTATCCAGCATGCTTCTCCCCTTTTTAGTGTCCTCCCCAGCTAAGGTTTTTTTTTTTTTTTTTTTTTTTTTAAACCAGGGATTGAACTCAGGCCCTTACACTTGCCAGGGAAGCACTTATTCCACTGAGCCATCTCCCCGGCCCCTCATGTAGCCATCTCCCCAGCCCCCAAGTTTTTTCCTGCCTCAGGCCCTTGCAGGTGCTATGCCTTCAGCTGGGATGCTCTCCTCCTGCCCAAACCCCAGCTCACTCCAAAACTCAGCACAGCTCAAACCTAACAAGATAAAGTTCCCCTTGTGTATGTCCTCTTGGCAATCATAATCTGCTTTATACGATACCAACAATTAACATTTAAATACTTGGTTGGTTAATTTTTTGGTCTCCAAAGAGACTACAATAATTATAATATTAAAAATATTTATTGAGTTCTTTCCAAACAGTCGGAAAACATCCAAGTGCTTTATTGCATTTAATCTCCACTACACCTTGAATAAAGTAAAACCTATTTTGCAGGTGGGAAAACCAAGGCTTAGAAGATTTGAACGCAGGAAATCTGGCAGCTGAACCCATTATGGAGATCCTAACTTGATCTCCATAGTGGATACCTGCATCCTAGAAATAGTGTAATTCTCTCTATATTTGTCTAATCTGTATTGATTTATTTTTATAGGTTCATTTTACAATAGACATTAGTCATTTTATCTAAAGCAACAGCAGTGAATTGTATAATTTTAAAATAAAATAGATAGGGAGGCTTGGGTTTTTATACAAGGGTAAGTTGTTACTGAGGTTTGGAGACTACTGCTCTGTGAGCTCTCTGAAAGCACAGCTGTCACTCGCCTGGATGCCCCCCCAGCAAGCACAGTGCTTGATCCACTGCAGGGACACGGTAAGCCTGCTGTCACCCACAGTGAAGCAGCAGTGGGGGTCAGTGAGACAAGCTGAAGTCAAGGCCATGCAAAGTCACTCATGAAAACTGCCTGCCTCATCTCAGGCCCTCAGTTTGCCTCTGCGGACCTGCTTCTCCACTAGCTTGTGGGCGGGGGCAGGAGAGGGAATGGCTCAGTGGAATAAGCCCTTCCCTGGCCAGGGCAAGGGCCTGAGTTCAATCTCCAAAAAAAAACTATTCAACTAGCTTGACCTCCTCCTTTCTCACCAGATACAGACTCAGGCCAGATTTGAGGTAGGGACCCAGGCATAGCTGAGCATCAGAGAAAGAGAGGGTGATGGCAGGACGTTTAGCAAACACTGAAAGGACTGACAATTTGAGAGCATAGTCCTTCTTCTTAGGTAAGGGAGTGGTGAAAGTGGAATGCCGCTGAGCAAATTCTTGTGAGGTTGAAAACAAAGTCACCGACTAGGTGGGTGAAAAGATGAGCATGACGTTCCCACAGGGCCTTTAAAAGCATCGCTTTGAACACAGGCTTTGACCCCAAAAGTGGTATTTTTTTCAGTCATTTTTAGAATTCTGTTGAACTGTTTTTAGATAGGTTTGTGGGTTCTTTCTTCTTTTTAAAACCTGAGAAATTGAAGACTGGGTGGAGACTGTAGACAGCAAGAAGCCTCCTGTGGAAACATCAGACCCAAACATCGAAGAGCATCTTGGGCGGGAGGTCCCTGGGTCACAGCTGCATTTGTGGTGCAGGCCCAACAGGGTCAGCGTGACCTGTGGGAGTCAACCCGGGGGCTCACGGTGACCCACGCACTGCACCGGATTCTCACTGGTAGACTTGCCGTCAGCCTGGGGGTTTTCGAACTTCATTACCTTGAACAATTGTGGGGCAAAACAAAAGCACAGGAAGCAGTAAGGAACTGCTGCAGTGCGTCTCCTACCTACTCGCCCAGGGCTGTGAGGAGCCTTCTCACAGGGACCCCTTGGGCTCTTCCCAAGCACGTTGCTCATTTGTTTGACAAACAAGAAATTGGGTGGAAACCCCCCATATATTTTTAAATTTTATTTCTCACTGGAAAATAATATTTTTTGCTCACAATTAGGATGTTTTGAGGATGTACATATTGTGAAATGATTTAATTGAGCTAATTGGCATGTCCAGCACTTCACATATTGAGTATATTTTTTGTGTGTGATAAAACATAAAATCTGTCCTCTTAGCAATT
>PVKA01033163.1:0-24625 GCA_004027165.1 Ctenomys sociabilis | reverse complement strand
GCACATCTCTCCCCCCCCCCTCCAGCCTCAGTTTTTCCAAGTCTCACATAATGGGTGCAGGATCATGCTGAGGTCCCTTCTGCTATGAATCAGTATTTTCTGTAGCTGGGATTTGCTGAGCTCTCACTCCAAAGCACTATTGTGGCTATGATCCTCCTTTGGTGTCTTGCCTTCATGGTCTGAGTCTTCAGTCTCCTTGGATCTAGGGTGACATTCATTCAGACATCTATCTATTTAGTTAGTTTCCTTTCTGCATGTGATGGGATATTTATTCTATAGCATTTATATTTGCTGACGTGTTCTATCTGTATACTCGGAAGGCAGTGTAGGGTACTTCAGCTTGTAGCCTAGTAATAAGTCATATTTGACACATCCATTGCATCAGTTTGGTTGTGATTACTCTGGTAGGCATAGTGTCCCAGTAGACAGGCACACCTTGGAGTCCCCAGGACCAGAGCTGCGTTCAGGGCTGAACCCTTGAAGCCATGCACCAGCGCTTCAAAGCAAAGCTTCTGCTACAGGGAGCAACATCTAATGTCCTTTTACTACCCTTTGAGACAAAAACATCACTCAGAAGCCAAATATCTGGAAGAGAAAAACCTGTACTCCATGCTCAGTCCTCAGGCCTGGAAGTTCAGAGAAGACTCCAGCTGCTCCCTGTGAGGAAAGCCAGGTAAGTGGGAGTAGAGAGTTCAGTGTACCTGACCTGACAGGTGAGAAGCCCAGGGGACCACCACATCTGTGTCCGCACAGTCGCCTCCTACTGAGTTTCCACTGCTGGGGTGAGGAAGTGGGCCACAGAGCGTGAGATCTCATCTGTCTTTTTCTTAGGCAGTACCTAAAACATTCAGAGGTTGCCAGGGCCTTGCGGGGCCTGGCACTCTCTCACAAATTGAGTCCACTGGCTGAGGTCCTCCAGGTTTCCGTCTGCTTCCATATGGTTAACCACTGTGTCTTTCCAGATGCTGTGCAAAGCTCAGTAAGCCCAATACTAAAAAATGAAGGAAGTGGGATATTCTTCCACTTTCTACAGAAAGTGCAGGAATCTGTACTTTCTGGGTGAGCTCAGTGCCTTCTACACCTGATCTTCAAGGGTTATAGACTGGGTAAAAGCAGAAGAGACCAGAAGTTAAGAGCACTCTGAAATCAAGTGTGTGAAAAGATGTTTATAGTTTATCTTACTAATATCAACTGCAAACAAATATAATTTTATTTCATATTATCTTTCTAGGAAAGCATACCTGACTCTGAACTTCAAATACGAAAAGAAAAAAAAATAAAGAGCTGGGATCTGTTCAGATCTGTTTGCTACCCACAGGAAAATCATAGCAAATCAGAATATGATTCTGGTAACCAGAAGCCTTGAAGTCAGTTCCTGAGCCTTGGAGACTGTATGATTTATTCTAAATCTAATGAGTATGATTGCCTAAGACCTTCAAAAGCATTTGAAAAATTTAACAAACAAAAATAAATAAATAAATAAGCCAGGTAGACATAACAAAATAAGCCTGACTGGACACTTCCAGCCTGATGTCCCATTTGACCCACTGTTTTTTTTATTTTTTATTTTTTATTTTTTTATGTATTTAGTACAGGGTCTCACTACACAGCTTGGACTCATAGCGATCCTGCTGTTTTCAGCCTCCCCAGCGCTGGGATTACAGGCGTGTGCCACTACGCCAGGACTCGTTCACCAGCTCAGTGTGCCTGGGATGGGGTCAAGGATAGAACTATGCTGCCTGCCCTTGCCAAAGCAGGCATTTTGTCCGCTGAACTATCTCTGGCCGTCTGACACACTGCTTTTAAATGAAGCAAACTGGCCCCATTAACTCCAGTTTGAGGTTGTTTGCTTCCAAGAATTACTAAGATTCTGAAACCTCCATCCCTGTGTGATACTCTAAAAGATTTCCTAACTCTCGCAAATGCTTCAGCTTCTCGAACATCAGCCCCTAGGGCTGGAAGGACCTCATGGCTCCCATTTCTGACACAGAAGAGGGAGGCGCTGCACTGGCTGACTGCCAGGCATAAGGGTAGGAAGTTGCACAGGTTCCTGTGGAGAAGAAAAGGCCCGAGCAGAGGCCCTGGCTAGAGGCTGGTGAGGGGCTCCCTTGGCTGTTTCTGACATGCACCTCCCTTACTTCTAAGTAGGAAGCCCAGGGGCCCTGAGCACTCCACTCTACTGACTTATGTTATTCATCTCCCTAGGGAAATGCGTTGAAACTTCCCCTATAATTGGTATTTATTTGCAGCTTCCCAGCACTTGTCAAAATGCTTGCCAAGGCAATCTATAGTAAAGATCCCACTCATCCAACTCCAAAGTACACCATCTTTTTATTTTTTTTTGTGGCACTGAGGATTGAACTCAGGACCTGATACTTACCAGGCAAGCACTTATTCTACTGAGCTATCTCCCTGGCCCCAAATACACCATCTTTAATATGAACTCTTGACTTCTCCAAAGCCTGGACACTTCAGAAGGCAAGACCATACCAAGTACAGATTCAGTCTCCTGGTGGAGAAAGTTGGGGGGTGGGGGTCAGAGAAGTGGGATAGGTCATGTGATTGCTTCTCTCCACGTGCAGCTACTCTAGGTTCAGTTTAGTGCTCACTTCTCTTCACACCCACTCCCTTCTCCGAATTCACCTGACATTTTCCAGCTACCTCTATTGGCATCCTTCCACAGCAACATCCATTTCCTTTACACTGATCATTTCTACTTTCCGTTTCTCAAAAGAAGAGATAAAATGTTATTCAGCTGCGCATACACCTCTCCCAGCCCACGGCAGAGCATTTTTACTCAGACACTCTCTCAGGAATTAACTCTGCATGACCGGTACTTCCTTAAGCCACATTCCCTGTGATTGTTGGTTTCCCTCATCTACCAAATAAAGATTGCACTGATGTTTTTTAAAGATAATTATGTAGTTACATATGATTGCCAAGTACTTCAAGACCATAAAAAAGGCTTTATAAATGCCAACCATGATTATAACCCTTTGAAACAATGGGATATATGGTTCACAAGTGGCGAAAGATGAGACAGAACAGGAAATTCTTCTTGCTCCGTCCCTCCTTCTACCCCCACCCACCAGCAGGCAGGAACTCAAGAGACAAAAACATGAATTTGGAAAAAGAGAGGAAGGATTATCCTAGGTCTGCATAGGATTCTTAGGGGGTACAGCACCACGCTACTGTTGTGTAGGGTGAGGCCTAGGTATGATTAAAGGGGGTATGGGGTATACGCACACGTGGGTGTGCATGCACATACACACTCACACAAATGCTACTTGGTTCACTGTTGAAACGGAGACTCAGAAAAATTAAACTGCTCGGTCATTTATATTTAAAGTTATTTTTCCCTTTAAAGGCAGATGATTAGCGAGTTGGAAGAGGGACTGTAAGGCTACAATACTGTGAAATCCTGACTCTTGCCTCTTCTGTGGCTGGCCTACTGATGAAACAGATGCAGGGCTTGTCTTGTTCTCCTTTTGGTTTTTCTTTTCTTCCATGTCTCATATAAACTGCACAGAAAAGGTGCCTCTTGAGAATCAATGGAGTTTCATCCTTTCTGCCTAACAACATGTAAAGAAAAGAGAAGGTAGGAACACCTTGTCCAGTTATTGTGTCATGGGTCCTTAACAACATTTTTGCAGCCATGAGAGCTGACTCATGAGCCCAGCTTTTCACATGGCAATTGCTAGCCTTTGTTGAGCAAACAGGATCAATGCTCAGATTGTTCCAGACCCAACACTACCCTGGCCTCAGAGGTCAGCAGTAGGTGTTGAAAACATTGTAATTTACAGGGAGGAAGAGAAAGGCTAAAGTGTGTGTGTGTGTGTGTGTGTGTGCGCGTATGAGAGAGAGAGAAAGACAGACAGAGACAGAGAGACAGAGACAGAGATAGAGACAGAGACAGAGAAACTGAATCTGTACCTCTAACCCAGGCTCCAAGTGACTGATGTTGCCTCTACTTGTGGATGTCTGAAGAAATCAGCAAGATCAAAAACCAAACAGGCACTGTCTCATGTTGGAAACATATTACCTGGGAGTAGGGGATTGGTGGGTGGGCTGATGGTACTGCGCGGGGAGGTGACCTCGCACCTCAGGTCTCCCGGCAGGAGGTGGGCAGTGTGTGTAACCTCAGACCTGTGGTTCAAGCTTGGCCAAATGGCTCCTGTTCCTGGACGTGGACTGAGGCAGCTTTTCCCATTCCTCATCCATACTATTGTCAGGTGCCTCAGAATCTCTAACGCTTTGGCAAACGCCGCTGGTGAGGCGGCCCCCATTACCTCCTTTCTTGACGTCAGCGAGGGAGTTGTTCCCTGTGGCTGCCTTACGGGAAATAATTCAGCATTTGTACTTTAATTAAAATTCATAGCTGTATATTATTAAATGGGACTGACTCATTCCATGGCTTCTCTTCAGCTGATGAAGTGCCAAGAGCGTTACATATGCGTCAGTGATGAAGAGCACGTTAAAACCATGATTTCCTTACTGTCAACAGACAGTAAGGACTGCAAAGAAAACGAATATCACTGGGCCAGACTATGCCTTGGTCCCATGCCAGTCTTTTCGAAAAAGGAAGTTTAAGTCTGAGACCCTCTGTGCCTTAGGGGAAGGGAAAACGGAAACTCAAATCCTCCCCCTTTTTATGAGTTTTGTGAAAGCCGAGCTGGACAAAAGGCATTGGACATGGACTGAGGTCAGATGAATTACACAGCTCCCACTCGGTGGATATTAAGAACAGACAGACCTGGATGTGTACTGTTGCATTGCGGGGGGGGGGGTGTAAAAGAGACCAGGTTTTTCTGATCTTACAACATCAAACCCCTTCATATTCAGTCATAATCTTATATTTGCTATGCCTGGGTTGGTACTGAGGACAGCAACAGTCTTGGTGCCTCTGCTCCCTCTCTGGGTCAGAAAGCTGTGCTTCTCCACGCAGGGGGACCATGAGAGCACACACCTGCTCTCCTTCCCTGGGCCTGCAGAACAAGGCATTGTATTCTGGGTCCACAGGGTGTCACGTGTGAATGTGCTCAGTGTTAGAAGCACTCAGAACAATGAGACAGACAACAGCAAAACCCGTGCAAGCTGCAGTGTTCTTACACATAGCAGGGACATGCATCAAAGGAATGGTGACTTCCCAAGTGACACACAAGGAGAATCCCAACACCGGGGTTGGGCCAAGCCAGGCTGCTTTGACCACGTACGTGGCTTGGATATGAGTGGGAGTGGCCCTGCTTCCCCACTAACCCCAACTGTAGATTGATGGATTAGTGGGCAAGTCCTGTCTTTGGCCAAGCATAGCGAGACCTCATCTTGAACATGCAAAGCTCCGCACCTGGCTTCTACCCACAGTGCCCCTGGCCAGACATTCTTGCGTCACGGGACTCAGCACCTTTAAGTTTAGCCCTAGCTCAAGCTTCTCTGCTTCTGTAATCACAGGATCATCCTTGAGCTTTGGTTTCTACCCAAAGAGAAAGACAGAATTCAGCTGTAAAGGCTGTGGTCTCTCATGGCTCAATTCTAAGGCATTTTTCCATTCTTCCATGAAAGGAACTAGATAGCACACTGATGGAAATTTCTGTGTCTAACTTTAAAGGCATCAAAGGCCACTCCCTAAATATGTGGTTGAAATTATGTATGGCTTGATGTGGAGCAGATTAAAAACAAATGGCTTAGGACAGGCATGGTGCTTCAGGTATAAAGCAACACGGGGAACCAGCCCGACAGGAATAACGATCCTGTGCTGGCAGCAAAGGGAACAGAACGTGGATCTCTCTGGAGCCCTCTGCCTACTTTCCATGGGACTGGGTACCCCAGTGGGTGCTGAAGTCCCTGCCTCTCCCTGACACCCACTGCACCCAGGAAGCAGAGTCTGTGCAGAACGGGTGGGTGACAGGTTTTATGTTGTTGCCCTTGTTGATGTCTTGTTGCGAGAAAACAGAAATCAGATCCTTGCCAAGATCCTCCTATCAGCAAATCTGAGTGCCAGGAAGCACTTCACAGCAGAAAAGCAAACAAATACCAAAGCGCTGGACCCCTGAGGCCTAAAATGGGATTTAGAGTTACATAATCACACATGTGTAAAGAACCCATTCACACCTCTCAGAGTTTCAGCAGAAATACACTTCATCCCATTTGTGAATATTTCTACAAAGCATTTTGTGCTTTTGTTTTGTATTTGAATGAAAGAAGGGGTTTCCCAAAGCAACTGTAACCAGTGACATCATTCTCAGAAGGAGACCCGTACTCCAGAGAGGCTAAGAGAGTAGATCCAAGACACACAGCAAAGCAGACCTGATAGGGCTGGGATTGCAATCTAACCTCTCACTACACTCCTGTGATGGAAGTGCAACCAGAAGGCTTGGTGAGGAAAACATGGCTCATCAGTCAGCACAACTGACTGATTTGTTTTGGAAAAGGAACGTTCTGACCATTAATCAATATGGGAAACAGCAGAAAGTAAATTTACCTCTCCCAGTACCACCCAGGGAAGCAGGTGATCTCCCAGCACTTCAGCATGTGCCAGGCTCCCTGGGGTTAAAAGAGGCCCTAAAACCAGGGAGTGATTCCCGGCGCATCTGCTTAGCACTGGGCTCAGGGACCAGATGTTCTCAGGATGCAGGACTCAGTTCACCAGCGGCCTCTGACTCTTCCAAAGCAGGTTTCCACCTTCCTTAGACCCCTGCCTGCAAGCACAGCATTGCTCCTGGGCTGTTGCCAAAGTTCCACTGGGAGTGACAGTACCACTATCTGAAGATAAAACACCTTGGGAGAAGACCAGTGAGAACCACGTGCTAAGGGAAGGGTCTCTTTATTAAACAATGCAGGGAAAGCTCGAATCTCTGAGCTGGCGAGTAGCCATGAGAGATGGCAGATGAAGCCTGGGCTCACAGGGGTGCAATTTTCTGACTCGAACACAAAGACTGCACTTCACCAGTGGCTGCTCTGGTGCTGCAGCTCCACAGTGGTGTCCCGTGCCCCGTGGGACTGCAGGTTTTCTTCCAAAGCCAGAGTCAAGGACATTCCACCTCAGCTTCTGTGGGATGCTTTACAGACACAACTCCCAGGACAGTTCTTCCGGGGCACTGGTGGCAGGGAGGAACGAAACTTCCAGTGTAAGTTTCCTCCCTGATGAAAACGCGAGAGCCACAGCTCTACCACAGAGGCCCTGGAAAGAATGGTGACCCTCGTCATACAGTCCCACGGTGGCTCCTTCTGGGAGCCTAGGCACCCTCCATGCCCCTGCAGGCTGAGGCAAGGTGGGCTCTGCCAGAGGCTTTGACTGGCTGAGCCAGCACTGAGAACAGAGCAGGCTGTGCTCAGGGACAGGACACCGGGAGAGGTGTCACTGAAAGGCACTGTGCCAAGAAGGCTGCTGAAAGTAAGAGCAAGGCAAACGGGACATTGGGACTGCGCCTTCACCAAGGGCCAGCTTATCATCTCTGACATTTGAATGCCCAGGGAAGTGTGTGTGTGTGTGTGTGTGTGTGTGTGTGCATGTGTTGGGTTTGTGTAGTGTATGTGTGCATAAGTGGTCATTTTCTGGGTGTGGTACGCATAGTGAGTTTGTGTATATGTGTGGAGGTGTTTGTGTGGTATGTGTATCTACATGGTGTCTTATTTGGATACGGCATATGTTTATGCATTTGTGTGCTTTATATTGGTGTGCTGTTTGTAGGTACATTTGTTTGTGCTGTGATGTGTTTATATGTTCACGTATTCTTTTTTATGTCTGGTTGGTATTTGCATGTTGGTGTGATGTGCCACATGGCTGGACTGTCTTATGGTGAATTGTGTGTGGGGTATTTGTACGGTTGTCTATTGCTCTGTGTATGTGTTGTGTTGAGTGAGTGTAGTGCATAGGTTGATGTGATGTGTTGTGCATATGTATTTGTGTGGTGGACTCGTGTGTGTGTGTGTGTGTGTGTGTGTGTCGTATGTCATGTGTATGCACTTCACTGGGTTTTGAGAGGGGAACTGAGGAAAACCAAGACAGGGAGAATCAGGGGCAAGCATCGCTAGGAACTGAAGGAGGTGGAGTGGCGCGTGTTAACCTGTTAATTTATACCATGGCTCTGTACAAAAATAGAAAGGTTCTTCTAAGATTAACAATTTAAATAAATATCTGATAGAACATTTTTCCCATTTCATAGCTCGTCCTTGGGGTTGACGCTCAGCTCACGCTTCCCTTGCTGTTCTCGATCCAGAATGGCAATCACTTCATCAGCCTTTATTCGCTCCTGCAAAAAAGACAAGCAACACATCCTGTCGGGTGCAAGATAACCAGGCCTGGTGGCAGACGCTTCCCGAATGCTCCCAGGCCTCAGTCAGTGCATGAACTGGCACTGAACCCCACTGTGGAATGAACCTCATCTTCACCCCTAGGGTGTCCCGGGGCTGACACTCTGATGTCCCCCTTGGTGACTCTGTTCCAAGGTTTTGTCCCTGCAGAGCTGTTGCATGTGCAGCTGTGTCCTCCTCTGGCCACCTCAGGACCTTACTGCCACCTCCACCTGGGCCTGGTGGCCAGGCTGAGCTCATCTTTGGCTACCCACAGATTTCTTGTGCTCTTTTCACGTTCTGACCCTCATTTGCCTTCAAAGCCTGACCATGGTTACTTGCTTTTGAAAAGCCATCTGGGCCTGACCTCTCTCCAGCTCCTGTCCCTCTGACTTCAAAGCTTAGCACCATCACATTCTTTTAGGCCGAGTTTCTCAGCCCTGGTACTAGTGACATTTGAGACACGATGACTTCTGCTGTGTGGGGCCACCCTGTGCACCATGGCTAGCTGCCGCACCCTGGTCCCTATTTACTACAGGGAGCCAATGACATCTTTCAACACTGTGACAACCAAAGGGTCTCCAGATATTGCTCAAAGGCCCTGGAGGGCAAGTACCTCTTCAGGAAAACCAATGGCTTCACCCTCAGCTTTTAGCTCAGTTGTTCAGAAGCCTCCACGTTGGTCTCCCTAGTTCACAACTCCAGGCCCCTCATGGGCCGTGCTCCCTTAAGGCTGGCCATATCCCTTTCTACCCAGAGATCCCAACACTGATAGGAACTCCTACTGTTAGGTGTTCCAGACTCAGCTTTCATGAGGTGACTATGAGAAATAAACTGATTTAAACTGTCTTGTCCTCTGTAGCCTTATTTTGCCTCCTTCCTTCTCCTCACCAACTCTGTAACTTTCTAGCTGAGCTGAAGGACTGAAGAGAGCAATCTCTGAAGAATTCCTCAAGTCCCTGACCAGATGAAGTGCTCCTCTGGATTCCCTCTCTGTATCCTCTCCTTTCTTCACTTCCACATCCCTCATAATGGACCCAGTTGGTCAACCTGAAAATCCATCTCAAATATGGCACTCTTTTCACCATCTCTCTTATGGCTAAGGCTGAGGGCACACATTAGCTAAGCCAACTTTGTGTTGGCTCTCAGTCTCTCAGCACTGGAGGTTGACTGGAAGGCATGGGCGCAAATGTCTTCCCACTCTTTGGAATGAAACTCCCATTTCATACTTGAGCTAGCATATCCAATTTCCGTCTTTTCTGTGTTCTCTTTTCATTCCATTCCCTTGCTTGTGGCAACATGTTCCAGCCACTCCTCATTGTCTTTCTTCTTTTCCTTCTTTCTCCCTCTTTCCCTTTCCCCCTTTCCTCCTTCAGCCTCTTCACTTTTCTTCCTTCACTTGTTTCTTCCTCCCTATTTGCCTCTTCTGGTATTGTACTGTGGGTTCAACCCATAGCCCCACAACAGCCTCTACCTCTGAGCTATAACCCCAGGCTCTTGCTTGTTTTTCTTGATTACTTTAAGGACTCTTTCTTCACTCCATCTTTGCCAGCCATCTTCTGCCTGTAATACTCTGCTCCAGGGCTTATCTTTCTGCATTCAAGTCATGGCTTATAATATCAAGTACTGGAAGAGATTCCTCAGTTTACTCATCACTCACAACTGCTAACTTGTTCCATTTTCCACCTATAACTCAGCACAATTAGGAATTATTTCAGTTAAGTGTATTTTTGATTCTTTGTTTTCTGTTTCTTTCCATTATGGCATAATCTCTAGCAGAGAAAGAAATCTTACCTTCTTGTTCAGTGCCATATTTCCAGTGCACAGAAAACCTACTGATGATCAGAAAGGACTCATTGATATTTGCTGAACAGATACACATTACTGGATGAAGGCCTTTTCTGTCTAAAACTTTTCTCCTAACATCCTCTTACTCCTTCTTATTATTAACATTAGAAAGAGCCATGGATATGTTTTTTTCATAAGAAGCCAGCTTCATTCCCACCCACACAAACATTGAAAATAGAAGGCTGGAAGACAATGCTCTCCGCAGCTGGAGAAGGAGCAACAGGACAGAGGAGCAGCACAGGAGCGGTTCTGTGGTGTGATCGAAATATAAGAACAACGTTTAACTTTAAAACAATTGTAAAAGACAATGCCATTAGTTGCTCTGAAAATACTCCCCTAAGCTTTTGTGTGTGTGCTGGGGATTGAACTCAGGACCTTGCACTTGCCAGGCAGGCACTTAGTGGAAATACCACTGAGCTATTTCCCTTCCCTGCCCCATGCTTTGAATCCGCTTTTCCACTCTTCTTGCATCTTTCTGAAGCAGCTGCATGAGGTATCTTCCTTGAGTGTCTTAATAAGGTGTGATAAGCCATGTGGTGACTGCTGTTGCTGAGTGCCATCCTCTGATGGAAGTACAGACTTCAGAACGTTCCCATATTTAAGAATATCTCCAGGGCCAGTCAGATGGGTCAGGGGATTAAAGTATCTGTTTAAGCAAATGCAGAGACCAGGGTTCAAACCCCAGCGTGCCATGCCAGCTCCACCCTCGGGGGCGCGCTGAGACAGTGATTGAGACTGGGCATGGTGGTGCGCACTTGTAATCTCAGATCTTGGGAGCCTGAAAACAGGAGGATCACTATGAGTCCACTCTGTATAGTGAGACCTTGTACTAGCTACATTAAAAACAAAAAAGAACGTCTCCAGAACTACTTCAGCATATAGCAAGAATAACGAGTAAGGTGTGTTTACAGTTAGCAGGAGTAATTTCACAGGGAGTAAATGTCATGTTTCTTTTATTACAACAAATTTTAAAAATATTTAAATAGTCACCATATTTTTGATGATGCCCATTCTAGCCAACAAATGACTATAAATTAAAGTATCTCAGAAGAGACAAAAAAGGCCATGACACATTGTTAAAGGAATTTTCTGATCAATTATAAACATATTTGCAACAAATGCAGCCAATAAGATCAAAACATAAATTCTACTTGCCATAAAAGGACAGAGGGATACTAGGTAAGTCATAGTGGGTGTCATGGCTTGAGTTTAGATGTCCCTCCCGAAGCCTCATGTGGTGACAGGTGGAGCTCGTCAGAGGTGGCTGGATCTAGAGTGCATGACTGACTCATGGTGTGGCACTAGCATTAAGGGTGTGAGCGCCGTCCACCCTAAGGGGGTGCAGCCTGGATACAAAGTGAAGGGCAGCCAGAGACTTGCTGCTAGTTACATATAGTTTGTTGCTTGTCATCTTCTGCCTGTCATGAACGCTTCTCCTCTTCGATCCTCCTCTGCCATACCACTCTGCTTGAAGCCATCTGACTACAGACTGAAACCACTGTGAACTGTGAGTCGAATAAACCTTTCCTCCCTTAACTTCTGGGTGTATAACTAAGACACACTTTGGTACCAGAGTAGCACACTTATTGTTGTGACTCTATCTGACTATGTTGTATAAGGGCCTTTGAACTGACTTGGGAGGAAGGTTTGGAAAATTCTGGAGATGCAGGCTGAAAAAGTAGAGCTGCAATGCCTTAGGCTGCATGTCACGGCAGATTCTGGTTAGAGTTCAAAAGATGAGAAGGCTGATAGAAGCAATGTCAGTGAAGATCAGGGTCAGAAGGCTTCTGCTAGGAAGGACCGTATGGAGCGGTGGACAGTAGAGCCTTTGTGGTGCAGCTCAGCAGGAAGGTTATCTGCACCTCCTATGGAGGGGCCTTATCTGAGACTGAGATGAACAGTAGTGGAGTAATCAATCTGCTTAAAGAAATTTCAAGAGAGTTTAATGTTAGGGTGGTGGCACAGCGACTGTTGGAGGATTTTAGCCAGACTTGTTGAGAAAAAACAAAGTTTCCAGCAGAATGATTTCAAATGTGAATTTGGCCAGAGAGGAAGCACAAATAAAGCTGTAGACTGCAAAGACAGAACAGAGGAGATCTTGAGTTTGAAGATGGAATAAAAGAATAGAAAAGATACCATGAGGCCATTAGGAGAAGTCACAGGGCTCCCTCAAAATTGCAAAAGTGAATGAGTTTATTTTGAAAAGTGAGCTCACAGCACCACCTTCCAGAATGGTGGTGACCTAGTGAAGTTGTTTCTCAAGATTTGGCTCATAGGTCCTTGTCCCCTCCAGCCAAGAAGGAAAGAAGCCTGACTTAGTAATTCCCAACCTGGTGGCCAACTTTGGTATCATCCACATGGTACTGGTTTTTGATTCATGCACAACAAAAGACTTGTGGGGTCAAGAAGGCATCCATCCAGATTTCAGAAGGAGGACCCAGAGGCCAGGCAGTGTGCCCAAAAGGGCAGATGGTAAATCTATGATTGCGAAAGTGCAAGTGGAGATCCCAGAAGTATGGAGAAACCAGGAACATAGATCATCATAGAAGAAAACTGAAGAATGGATCAGAGCCAATGCAAGGGAGATCCCATGGGAACTGCAACCTCCACAGATCCACAGGAGCAGGACCGCCCAAACCCTCCAAAGTTCATATTTTGTCAAACATTTCCTTGGATGCTAGACATAGGAAAACAATTTTTTTTCACCCTGCTGGAAAATGGCCTTACTTTGTTCCTGTTCCTTTCTATACATCTTTTTGTACTTTGTGGAATGAAATGTCTGTCTTTTATCATTGAATGTCATATGTTTTTAACTTCTTTTTCATTTATACAAGGGCTTGGAGCTAATAGTTTGCCTTAATCTCACATGAGACTTTGGACTTGAATTTTTCAGCAGTGCTAAAACTGTTACCACTTTGGAAAGTCTTGGAGACAGACTAAATGTCTTTTGTAAAAAGAGATGTTCCTGGGTCTTCAAGGGTCAGGGCAGAATGTTAAGACTTGTGTTTTGATGTCCCTCCAAAGCCTAATGCAGTCATAAGTAGGACTTCATCTGAGGTGGTTGGATCTAGAGTTTGTGACTGATTCATAGTGTAAGGTTAAGGGTGTGACTGCTATGCACCCCATGGGAGGTAGCCTGGATACAGGATAAGAGGCAGGAAGAGTCTTGCCATGAGCTACATGTAGTTTGTAGCTTACTGCTTGCTGTCTTTTGCCTGACATGCATTGTTTCTTCTCTGCACTCTATATGGGCTCTCTGCAGTGGGCATTTTGTCTCAGCAATGAGAAAAGTAATTGAAATAGTGGGAGACTTCAAAGTCCCACTCTCACAGACAGACATGTTAGTCAGTATATGTGCTGCCGAAGCGAGTACAAGACATGTTAATCAGGCAAAAACTCAAAAAAGAAATTTCAGAGTGGATCTATACTACAGATTCTATGAATTGAAGTTATCTACAAAGAGTTCCAACAACAGCAGACTATACACTCTTTTCAGCAGCCCACAGAATTTTCTTCAAAATAAACCATTATTTTAGGCCATCAAACAACTCTCATTGAAAAAAAAAAAAAAAAGAACTGAAATAATCTCATACACCCTGTAGCATTGGATCTCAGTAGAATAACTAGAAATCAATAGTAAAAGAAACTTTAGAAAATATGTGAACATATAGAGATTGAATAATAAATGTTGAATGATGAGTGTATCATGGAAGAATCCATGGGGGAAATTTAAAGCATTCTAAAAATAAACCATAATGGAATGACATATCAAAATCAGTGGTACATGAAGCAAGTCCAAGAAGGAAGTTTACAGCTATGAGTGCCTCCATTAGAAAATCTGAGAAATCCCAAATAAATGACATGATGATGAATTTCAATGTCATAGAAAAAGAAAGGGCTGGCCAAATAGCCCAGTGAATTACAGCATCTGTTTAGATGCAGGGGCCTGGGTTCAATCTCCAGGTCTACCTCGCTGGTTCCCCCTCGAGGGCACACTGAGAAAGCAATTAAGACTGAGCATAGTGGCGCACACCTGTAATAGCAGCACTTGGGAGGCTGTAAATAGGTGGATCACTATGAGTCCTTTCTAGTAGTGAGACCCTGAATACCCTGTACGCCCTGTCCTAAATACAAAAACAAACAAAAAATTTTAGAATCCACAAATCAATGTCATAGAAAAAAAGAGGGATAACCAATCACAAAAATCAGTAGAAGGAAAGAAATAATAAGTACCAGAGTGTCAGTTAAGTAAGACTAAGGAGAAAAGTACAAAGAATCAATGAATCAATGAGGTGATTATTTGAAAAGTCCTCAATAAAATCAAAATAAAGAAGGCCCACATCAACACAATGAGAAACGAGAAAGGGGAAATTACCACAGACATCAGTGAAAGGCAGGCCATGCCTAGAAATTATTTTTGAAAACTTGTAGTTCAATATATCTTAGAATCTAGAAGAAATGGCTGGATTTCCAGGTGCATAATACTTATCAAAAATTAAAGGAGATACAATAAATCTAAATGAATCCATAATGTGTAATAAAATTGATAGAATAATAACTCTACCAATAAAGAAAATTCCAGGACCTGATGGATTTACTGTTGAGTTTTATTATACCTTTTTTTTTTTTTTTGTTTTTTTTGAGACAGGGTCTCACTGTGCTGTTCAGGCTGGCCTTAAGCTCACTTTGTAGCTCAGGCTGGTCTTGAACTCACAACAATCCTCCTGCCTCAGCCTCCCTAGTGCTGGGATTACAGGCATGCGCCACCACGCCCGGCTCGAAAATTTCTTTCTTTTTTTTTTTTTTTGCGGAACTGGGGATTGAACTCAGGCCTTTGCTCTTACCAAGGAAGCGCTTATTCCACTGAGCCATCTCCCATGCCACTTATTATACCTTTAGAGCTGAACTATCACCAATGCTTCTCAAAAATTTCTATGTCATAGAAGAGAAAAAAATGCTTCCCCATGCATTCCATGAAGTTGGCATTATCCTGATGCCAAAATATGACAAGGACTCAACATAAAAGACAACTATGCAGGAATGGAGGTTCAATCCCTGCCCTGTCCCTGGGGTGTGCTAATACAGCAATTGAACCTGGGCACAGTGGTGTGTGTCTGTAATCCCAGCTCTTGGGAGGCTGTAAACAGGTGGATCACCACAAGTCAGATCTAGTAGTGAGACCCTGAACACCCTGTAGACCCTTCTCTAAAATATAAAAAAGAAGAAAACTAGACCAATATTCCTAATGAAAAGAGATGCACAACTCTTAATAAGACCCTTGCAAACAGAATTCAACAACACATTCTTAAAAAAATCATTCACCAGGACCAAACTGGCTTCAAACCAGAGGTACAAGGATAGATGGTTCAAAATACACAAATCAACAAATGTAATATACTACATAAGTAGAATAGAGGATAAAAGTCACATAAACATCTCAACAGACACAGAAAAAGCCTGTGGCAAAATCCAGCATCCCTTTGTGATGAAAGCCCTGGTGAAAGTAAGTGTAGAAGGATCTTATCTCAAACTGATTCAAGGTACAGTTGACAAATAGCCAACATTATACTGAACAGAGAAAAACTAAGCATTTCTTCTCAAATGAGGAATGAGGAAAGAGTATCTATTCTCACTATTCTTGTTCAATACATTACTTGAAACTTCAACTAGATTAATCAGGCAGGACAAAAGTAAAAGGGATAGTAACAGAAAAAATATGTTAGACTACCCTATTTGCAGATGACATGGTTCTTTATATTGATGATCCCAAAAGACTGTCAGAAAACTTTTAGAATTGATGAACAAGTTCTGTACACTGCCAGGATACAACACACACACACACACACACACACACACACACACACGCAAAGTAATAGTGTTGCTAGGGCCAGGGACATAGCTCAGTGGACTAAGTGCTTGCCTGGCAAATGAAAGGCTCTGAGTTCGAGCCCTGGTACCACAAAAAACAACAGAAATTAGTGGTGTTGCTGTATCAGTAATGAGCTCACTGAGAAGAGAGCACTAAATGATTCCACTCATCATAGCTTCAAACAATTAATTGTCTAGGAATTAGCATAACTAAAACTAAAAAATCTCTACAATGAACATGACAGACCACTACAGAAGATGACCTCGGAAGATGGAAAAAATCCCTCTTATTGATGCACTGGAAAAATGACTATTTTTAGGGAAGAGTGGTGTACAGGGTCTTCAGGGTCTCACTACTAGATCTGACTCATAGTGATTCACCTGTTTGCAGCCTCCCAAGAGCTGGAATTACAGGCACTTGCCACCACACCCAGTCTCAGTTATTGTCTCAGGGACAGAGATGGGGCCAGTATGGCAGGCTAGGGGATCGAGACCCAGCCCCTGCACTTGCTGGCAGGCTTTTCAATCCACTTTTTTGGCCAGCCCTTCAGTACATTTCTTATTCTGCAAAAATATCTTCACAGAGTTAAAGAATAGCCTAAAATTCATATGAAGTCAGAAGAAAAATACCCAAACCAATCTTGAGCAAAAAGAACAACCCTGGAGGTGACAATACCACAGCCAAATTATACTCCAAAGTTGCAGTAACCAAAGCAGCATGGTATTCACACACACACACACACACACACAACACCAATGAATAGAACAGAAGACATAGAATCAACTCTGTGTACCTATAGCCATCTGATTTTTGACAAAGAGCAGAAAGTAATACCCTGGAGGAAAAGCAGGATCCTCCACGGCACTGGGCAAGCGGGATATCTACTTACAAAAACTGAAACTAGATCTATATCTTTCACTGTACAGGGGAATCAAACAAAAATGGAACACTGAGATATAAAACCAGAAACTCTGACCCTGCTGGAAGATAACATACAGGAAACACTTGAAGCCACAGGTAGAGGAAAAGATTTCCTGAACGGGACTCTAATGCCATAAAAAAATGATGTCAAGGATCAACAAATTAGATTACATCAAACTGAAAATCTTCTGCACAACCAAGGGAGCAACAGAGGGGAGGTACCACCAGCAGAATGGGAAAAATTCTTTTCTACCTGCTCATGTGATAGAGAGTCAATACCTAGAATATATAAAGAACAAACAGCAAAGATAGTTCCCCTGAGCCACTCAAATAAAACATGGGTGAATGACCCCGAGAGACATTTTGCAAAAGTAGCAGACTGCCCAATAAGTATTAAAAAAATTTAATAAATTTAGTCATTAGGAAAATACAAATCAGGACCACAC
Organism: Ctenomys sociabilis; assembly: GCA_004027165.1. Taxonomy (NCBI): domain Eukaryota; kingdom Metazoa; phylum Chordata; class Mammalia; order Rodentia; family Ctenomyidae; genus Ctenomys; species Ctenomys sociabilis. The sequence continues at coordinate 7,252 of PVKA01033163.1, read as the reverse complement.
TGAGATCCCTTCTTTCCTCAGCTGCAATGGCTATCACCAAGGGCACCGAGAACAATGAGTACCGGAAAGCAGGCTCCCAAGAGCTGGGATTATGGGCGCGCAACACCGCACCCAGTCTCGCTGGTGGATGATCCACCCGCCATCTGTAAAGCAACACTGAGTTTCCTCAAATATCGCAGAGTAGAAAAGCCATGTGATCCACCTGTATCACTTTAGGTATATTCCTGAATGAATTCTGCAGCATTCAATGAATATGCGTGTTTACAGCAATGCAATCCACAATCTCTAAACTGTGTAAACAGCCTGGATTGCTATGAATATATGAAAGCATACTGAAATAAGATAGAGGAGAGAAACTGGAAGACATATGCTTAGAAATTGGAAAGGGCAGCAGCTAGGGACCAGGAAAAGAAGACTGAGATAAAAGCAAGTCAGAGTAGTCAAGGCATGAAACATGCATGTACCCCATTCCCCAGGGGAGCATCACTATTCTGATTCACAAGCACTCAAAAAGGACCCTTACTGTCCTGTCAAGCTTATTTCCGGTGAAGGTTCCTCAGAAAAGCCTTTGCTGAATGGTTCTCTATAGACCACAAGTCATTCTCTTCCTGCTGATAATTCTGCCCAAACTTTCCCCTATGCTGTAATTTCTTCTGTCTCTGTATTCCATGTCCAGTTTGACTTCAAGCTCCTCGCAAGCAGGGATGAGGTATCAGCTAGTGGCCTCCTGTGTCATCCTGAACAAACTAGATGGCTCCATAAGTCCTAGATCCAGCTGTTATCAATCAGAAACAATGCTTGTTTCAGGCAAGTTCTTGAAAACTGAAAATGATATTGAGCTGAAGGAAACTAAAAAGGCCACACAGAAGAAACACCAGAAACAAATAGTTGTTGCACTATTAAATGCCCAAATGCTACATTGTGAACTATTTGGAGGAAAAGTCTCCATGGCTGATAAACTGATACAGAGGCAGAACTTGAACATTCCACAGCCACAGAAGCCACTACTGTTGCGTCTCTCGTGAAGAGAATGAAATTCAAAAGCTGCAACTGAGTCCCGGGAAGCTCTTCCTACTGACCTCGCCGAGAGTTTGTGTGGCTCAGTATCCCTGAGAACTGAATTCCCTTCATGGACATGGGCATCTTCATGCTTCAGCGCCCTGCCCACGGGAGGGCTTTCCTTGCTAAGGGATTGATCTGAGAGGAGGTATTTAAGCCGGGGACTTCCACACACTGATTGATCAAAATATAATTCACCTGGTAAGCTTTTGAAACTACTGCTATGCAGATCCTGCACCAATCAAATCAGAACTCTGGAGAGAAAAGCCCAAAGATGGTAGTTTGTCAAGATCCCCCAGGTGATACCAATGTGTTGGAAAATTGTAAATTCTAGCACGGACTAAATTTTCTCTCAGCTGCCCAAGAGAAGCACTTGTCATGTTCCAAGATGGCCACTAGATGCCGCTACTGCCCGAAGACTGGCCGAGAAGCTTCCCGGTTCTTTTCCTGATTAGGAAAGCAGAGAACTCACTCACTTTGTGTTGACTGCTTTTGGCAGCGCAATGTGCTGGAACAGCGAGTCTGAATGCAGAATAATTAAATCATCTGCTGAATTAAGTTTAAGGAGTGAGGCTGCTTTTGTTATGTTTAGAGGACTGCTCAGTGAAGGAGGACTGCTTTGGAGGGAGGCTGGCAGGCTGGAGGTCAAGGCATACAGGGAAAGCAAAGATCAGAGAGGTCCTCGAGTGTCGAGGGGGCTCTGTGCTCTGCTGCCTGTGACATGGGATTTGCTGCCACCTTCTTGGCTTTCCTGCTGTCTGCACTTCCTGTTTCCCTGTTGATCTCTCCACTGTCCTGTGGGCTGAGACAGTCTGTGTGCCTCTACCCCCAGCAGTCTTCCAGACGCACAGTGCATCTCCTACAAATGTGTACAGCATATGCTAGAACGCTAAGGGGATGTGGGCAGAAGCCTTGGTGGTTTAGCTTTGGCTGAGAGAACAGTGGGTTGTTTTCAAGCAGCTTCTGATGAAACTAGACTCAATTTGAGAACCTAATGAGAAAATTCACATAGGGTATGTGACTTCTAAGACTAGAAATGCAAGGCTTTATTAATGCTTGAGGCTGGAGACAATGTTAAGGTGCACCGTGAAATGCTACTAGGGGTGGCTTGCAGGGTGAGGGTCAGACTAAGCAGTGAGACAGACAGGCGCTCAAAGGCAGATGCTTTTGCCCAGCATTTGTGACAAAGTGAAGGACAGCAGGGAAGGCCCATTGTCCCCTGGAGGTGCTTCCTCATGTTTTGAATTCGTGCTTCTCCACATCGGGAAAGTTATTAGGTCACCCCATTTTATCCAGCCTGTGTATCTTTGGCTACTTCAAAGAGGACATTAATATTTTTAATGAGAGTAACAAGTATTCACAATCCTTCCAATTCCTTCATATTCTTCTGCATAATTTGCAAGCCATTGAATGCGCTCTTCAATGATTTTTTTTTCTGCATTTTAGGGAAGGGGCTACAGGGTGTTCAGGGTCTCACTACTAGACTGGACACATAGGGATTCTCCTATTTACAGCCTCCCAAGCACTGGGATTACAGGCATGCACTACCACACTCAGTCTCAATCTCCACATCATCACACTCCAGGGGTGGGGCCAGTATGACAGGCCCAGGGATTGAACCCCCAGGCCCTGCGCTTGTTTGCAGGCTCTTTAATACAGTGAGGTATTTGGCCACCCTCTTCAATGATTTCCTAAGAAAATAGTACATTTCACAGTTTTCCAAGATCAGCATGACTTCTTTTCTGTCTTCCAATGCTGCAGTTTGTTGTTGAGCTCAGCAGTGCCTACCAGTTTTTTTATAATATTGATAGATCTATTTCTGCTAAAATCATCATTTATGTGAATGAAGATTAAAAATCCAAAAACAAAACAATGAAAACCTGCCTCAACAGCCCCTATTGCTTCCCACAGATTCCCACAGCTTCCTGTGTAATCGCTAGGGCAGGATCCATCCTCAAATGTTGCTCTTGCTTAGGAAATGGCCCGAGGAGAGATTCTGCCTAAGTGTTACCCTGACCTCTTAGGTAAAGACGCTTTCAGACCCATCAGTCCCTGGGCAGGTCTGAGCAGCTGCCCTGACACGGGAGGGACTCACCAGCTCTCTGTAGAGAGGGTCCAAGGTGAACCACAGAGCCACTGCGCACCGCTGGCCTTTGGTGACTGCCGTTACGCCATGTGGATTCTCTCCTCCAGATGAGAAGCTGATCATCCGCCCACACTTCGGCTTGATAGAGGCCTGAGGAAGACAGAGAGAGCTAAGGCTTCCGATCTCACACAGTGACCACATCCCTTCATGGAGTGGTACTGGGGATTGAACCCAGGGCCTCCACACTGAGCTGCAGTCCCAGCCCTTTGTCATTTTATTTTGCTTTTGGAGATAGCATCTCCCTAAGTCACTAAGTTGCCCAGGAGGGGCTTGAGGTCTCTACACTCCTTTCTTAGCAGCCCCCAGAGTTCTAGGGTTACAGGACTGAGCCACTACTCCCAGTGAAAAAAATAATGACTTCAAGCAAAATGTGTGGCACACCCCATGCACATGGTAACTACTCCACGTGTGCTGTTCACGGAGCGTACAGATGCCAAAAAAGCAAAATTTCTCTTTGAGGTCATTTGTGGGGCTTTTGCGCGGGCAAAGCATCCATGTGTCAGGTAGGTGTATGCTTAATATTTGTGGCATGGAAAGGAAGGGAAGGTGCCATCCAGCCATGCCAGGACAGTTCTAATAGTGGTCTAGGTGGTGGTTAATGGGTGTCCCACTTCTAATTCTTTAATTGCACATTTCTGTTTTATGTATTCCTCACAATCCAAAGCTTTTCCAAGCCAAGTTGAATTCCACAGGATGCCGAGTTCCCTGTGTGGTACTCCTGGGCCGCCAGGCATGGCTGGGCTCTCTGCAGTGCTTCGACGCGCTCCACCATGGTGGCTGAGTGCAGGCCCCCAGGGCACTGAGGTGATGGACACAGTACCTCAGAGCCTCCCTGCAGTGCTCCGGTGGGGAAGCCCCCACATTTAGGCAGAAAAGGGCAAAGAGCCCAGCACTCCTGGGGAGATGCCGCAGGAGACAGGACCAACAAGACGTCCTGTAAGCTTGAGTGACGAGTGTTAGGGGCCTTAGTTTTGCGTTCAAAGATGCATCTGATGTGGACAGAGCCACTCCTGTCTCCTTAGGGGACACTGATACCTTACTGATTTTACCATAAACTTAAAGTAAAGCAAAGGTAAAGAGCAGTATGAGTCATTGTACTGCAGGATAAGAGAGGCAGCTCGAGCTCACTTTTTTCTCAACTGATCTCAACTGGTATGTGCTCATGAGAAGAATGTTTGTCCTCTCTGTGGAAAGTGAGAAAGACACCTCAACTTTTTTTTTATTTTTGGGGCCAGCTCCACCCACCCCAGGGAAGGGCTGACATGGCATGTAGCACAGGGATTGAGCCCTAGTGGTCCTTGAGTACTTTGCTTAAGCTTGCCTAAGCAGGCTCTGTAGACCACTGAGCTGTCTCGCCAGTCCCTCAACATTTTTTTTTGAAGTCTGTGAATGATACATAAAATGGATACTCCCACAAGTGCCACAGTGCGTGGAAAGTCAGACATACGTGGCTCAGCCAGAGGCTTGGGTGTGTGGGTGTGTGTGTGTGTGTGTGTGCGTGTGCGTGCGTGCATCCATGCGCCTGTGTGTGTTTGTGTGCTTGCATGGCTAGTAAGGAGAAGAATGGAAAAGAACAGTCGGTCTCTAGCTTTTCTCCTGGTCAGCATAATGAAAGGGTGCGCTGGGCTCTTGCCAGACCAGCCTTTCATAAGCAGCTCAGTCCGGCTGGCTTTGCTGCTGACAATCTGGCCTTTCCTGGCCAGTGATGCCTTCCGTTGTGGGGTTCTTCCCAGAGAAAGAACTTTCTGTGCATTGTAATATCAAAGAGTAGGGAGGGGACAGTTGGGTGCTTTGTTTCTGGTGTAATCAGAGGTGTGAAGAGATCTGGGACAGTTTGGGGAAAAGGCCACGAGCTGCCTGAGGCAGTCTGCACCGATGACAGGTGTGCGGCAGCCCAGGATCAGCCCAAGATTTGCATCAGCATCTCATCACGTAGCAGCCCAGGGAGCCAGGGAGAGCCCCACCTGTCATGCGTCAGCACATTGCCGAAGGTTCGATTCAATGCTTTTCAAAATAGTGACACCGTTTCTTAAAATTATTGATCTCTAAAAGGAGAACATTTTCTGTTTTCACATGTTTATAAGCCAGAGTCCCAGTAAATTGAACTTTAAACTAATGAATATTTCAGGCATCCAAACACTGAACAGTTCCAATTATGACCACTAGGTGGAGAAGAACCAAAGAAATCTTGTCTCTGATTTCTGATTTTCACGCAAGATCTATAAAATGCACTTTTTTGCCTCTGTTTCAGGGTTAGCAGAACTCTAAAATAAAATGCTTTCTAGACACAGCTCTTCTAAAAATGACAATTGTGTATATATATTTTATTTTATTTTATTTTTGCGGGACCAGGGATCGTACTCAGGCCCTTGCATTTGCTAGGGAAGTGCTTATTCCACTTAGCCATCTCCGCAGTCCGTGTATAGATATTTTAATCTTTATTTGTTATTGTTGTTTTTCAGTACTGGAAATCGAACTCAGGACCTTATGCTTGCCAGGCAGGTGCTTTTGCTACTGAGCTATACCCCTAGCCTCCTTGTAATTTTAAGTGATCTATTTCATCATCCTGATTTAATTTCACAAGTGATGAAAATCAGACAGTTTTCACATTAATATCGAATCTTTCAGAAAATTCTGAAGTGTCAGGACATTCTAAACATAATAACTATATCCACATGCTTGAAATATTTTTCTTATGTATAATTTTCTGGGAAAATTTCAATGATTATCCTCATAGGAATTCTCCTCAAATCCAGTAGTAGAGTTATTAATATCACTTACTAATACCACTGAAGTTTGTTGCATGTCATCATAGATTAGAAAATTATGTAAATTATGAAAGTGACAGTTAAAATTCATAAAGCTTCAGAAATGTAAGGGCAAACCTGCAGTTTATTGCATACACATGTCCCAACTCTGGATTTTGTATAAAAATAGTTATACTGATGATCTACTTATAATTTGATTTCCTTAAGAGGAAATCAAAAGATACAAGTGTTTCACTTCCAAATGTTAAATAGGTCGGGTGTCCTGTCGGCACCGGATCACTTAGGCACACAGTGGTTGTATGTAATATGTGATTTCCTTAACTGTGGGTAGGGATGCCGATTCACAGGATTACCACTGACACTTGAAATGATGTATGTCCATATAAACACATCCATGTAGACTAGACATGATCACTTGGATGAGTAGGGATTTAGGGGCCCATGCTCAATTCATGCATGGAGAACACCAAGTTACTTGGAACTATTCTGTATAATCATGTGACCCGTACTAGGCTTGGTAACTTAGGAATTGATGCACTTACATTTCTATCAGATTACTTGACAAAGAATCAGAAGATCTAGATTTCGGTTCTTAGTCTACTCGGAGTTACTATACAAACACAATCAAATCCTTAAGGACTTGATTATTTAATCTATGAACCTCTAAAATGGTCTAAAATATGTCTATGGGACACCCCTCCTAATATTTTATGATCTATACATTTCATGGACTCACCTCTTAAATTCTTGAGCTTGTGAAATCCAACAGCCTGCCTTTCCTTGGAAAGATGGCAAGACTGTGAAAAAAAGGCTAACCACCTTTGGGGGAAGAGGATACTTACAGTCACAGTCTTAGCATCCATTTCAGTGAATATGAATTCCCCTCCTTCAAAGTCGTCGTTCATATACAGGAGAGCACTGCAACAGTGGAGGGAAAGCCATTCAGAGAGTTCAATGTGGGCCACGTCATCACCACAGAACACTAAAGGCAGGGGGAAATGGGCAGGCCTGACCAATAAGTTGCCTTTGAAGTAGACACTAAAATAATTGACTCTCTGAAGCCTTGAAGGTAAGATCAAATAAAGTTTGTGTTATACCCCTGAGGTATTTATTGATTCTACCTACATGAAAGACTTAATTATATTTCAAACTTCATCTCATTTTTCAATTCCTTCAAAGAATTACTAACTAGATTGGATTGAATGCAGCCATTTTAACTCACCCCCATTGCTTATAGCTTTCTTCACATAGAAGAATTACTCTAAAGAGATTTAAAAAA
>PVKA01033162.1:0-24649 GCA_004027165.1 Ctenomys sociabilis | reverse complement strand
TATTTAGAATAAGCCCGCCATTGCTGTAAGATCTACCAATAGTAATCGGCCACGTGTATAATTATGATTGGTTTGTGAAATCTATATAGCTTGCTGTATCACGAGATCCGCCATGCTTGCACGATAGGAGCCGCGGGTAGCGGACACATGTAGAGGCTTGCATCACACCCGATAAATGCTTGCACGGTAGGAGCCGCGGATAGCGGACGCATGTAGAGGCTTGCATCCCACTCGATAAAGTGGGAACTTTATCCCACTTTATTTGCTGAACCCGTTGCTGAGTGTCTGAGTGTCTTCTTCCGTGGGACGGGAGCGGCGCCAGACAATAGGCCTATGTGAGTGGAGTCATATGCATGAAGATGCGCGCTGCAGGACCTTGAGCTTGTGCCCAGGATGTCATTGTGTGATCAGTGAGGGTGTATGCTGTGTTAAGGAAAGCATCGATGTGTGTAACTGGCCACACATTGTAACTGGCTGTGTGCTATCCCAGTATGTGAATTGTTTCCTGCCTGTGAGTGCTATTATGCAATTGCCCTTGGCCATGTGTTCATTTGTAGGATGATCCAGATCTATGAATCTTGTGGTTCTACATGTGTGCTTACTTAGATGTGTATGTGATGGCGCATGTTTGTATTTGCACAGACAAGCTCAAGGTTGCACATGGTTTTTGTTTGCTTGTTTTGTTTGACACAGGCTCTTGCTACATGGTTTTAGCTGGTCTTGAACCAACTGTGTAACCCAGACTGACCTCCAGTTCATTGCAACGCTCCCTTCTCAGCCACCTGAGGCCTGGGATTGTAGGCAAGTGCTACCAAGGCCAGCTTGAGGATGCGCAAGTCTGCTCATCTGTTTGTAGCTATATCTGAGTGTTTCTGCAAACAGCTCAGTATAATTGAATGTTTATTGGAAGCAATTTAAACACAAGTCACAGCAGGCCAATTCGCAAAAGCAATTTTATAGATAGACTTCCCCCTCATTCTACTCAGTCACCCTGATCCTCTTCTCCTCTTGGAAGGTAGGACACGACTGAGAATTTGAGAAAAGCTTCTCTGCAGGAACCCAAATCCACAAAGGTCTTCTTAACCAACTGGGGAAGACAGTGGGAAAAAAAAAAAAAAGTCCTTCATTTAATTTTCTGATCCTTTTTAGATAGGGAAGAGTGTTAGTTCTGGTCATTTCAAGCAGAGGTGGTGTCAACAGTTTCCAACAAACTTGTGTGCTCAGATTCTTCTCCTTTTAAGATCCTCCCCTCTTAGAGGATTCCTAAGATTCCTGCAATGAGATTCAGACCCCAAAATACAGGTATTGATACAAATTGTTTCTGTCCCTAAGTTAAATCTCTGCATCTTATGGACATGTGTCTGTTCACACAAATTTCTTAGTAGTGAATGTGGCCAGGAAGACAGCTCAGTGGCATAAGCACCTGCCTGGCAAGAGCAAGGCCCAGAGTTCAATCACTGGTACTAAACAACAGCAACATCAAGTACCCACAATCTTTGGACTGACATCAAGCATGAAAAGGTCCTTTAAAGACTTTTCCAAATGTAGCTTCTCTAACTACAATGGAACATTCATCCCTGACAAAACAAAACAAAAAGGGGGATATGTTGGGAGCGAGCCACAGAAGCTAAGAAATTGATCAAATGTGTGTAAGCAGGACTGGTCCTCAGTGCCTAAAGCAAACAAGCTAAATCAGTCCTGAGATAAAAATCTTGTCTGGTTAAAGTCAGGTGTTAGTCGCTAGGCAACCTTGTGTCACATGTTACTAATTCTGCAAAAGTATAGATAAAGTACCATTTTGTTGTGAAAAAAATATACACATGTACACAAGATAGTTAGGATAGATATATACCTACTTTCTCTTAGTTCATTGAGAACAAAGGTTTGTAACAGTATTGTTTAGACAGTATATCATGTCTGCATCTTGTCCTCTGAATAACTACTATGAAGACAACAGTATGCAATGTATTTATCATAACTGTCCTACTAACTACTGTCCTACTAACCTGTTTTGAAACTTTTTCATTGCTATTTTATCTTTTTTCTCATTAAAATTAATTAAAAAATAAAAATCAACAACAATAATAATGATGATGATGATAATGAATGTTCATTTCTGGTACTCAGTGAGTATTTTTTCCAGGGATATAGGAACTCATCCAGAGTCTTTTGCTTTTTTTTTTTTCAAACTTGACCGACTCCTTATATTTGATTAATATTTTGACTTAGAGTTCTAAATTCAAAATCTTATTTCTCTGGAGTATATAGATATTGCTAGACTTTCCATGGTGATAACACATTTGGTGGCAGTCTGATTATCTGAGTACCATTAGTTCATTGCATCCCATTCCCTGTTTCTAAACATTTAGAAACAGTTTTATTTTTCTTACCCTTTGTTCTCTTTGTCCAGCTACTCCTGGCATTTTGTGGAATGAGCACGCTGTGGACATGCACAGCAATACATAAATGAAATAGAGCTGAGAAGAAAGGAGTGGGCATGGGCATTGAGGACAGAGGGAAGAGGCATCTTATAAGTCATATGATATGTCAGCACTTCATTTCCTTTTAACCACTAAAAACATATGTCTTCTTATTGCCACTTTATGAACATGGGTACCAGGACTTACAACTGGTGATTCAGGTAACATTAGAACCAGAAAATATCCTTATACTACTTGGGCCACTGTAATAGTCAATATGACATTGTGTCAAGTTGGCTAGATCGACTTTGTGGTTCCACATCCTGGATCTTAGGGGTGCTGCCTACAGGGCAGAAAGGACCAGACCTAGGGTGTGAAGGGACTCACCCTAGCGCTAGGAGGGCCCAGACCAGAATGACTCAGCATAAAAGGGCATGTAAAGGGGTTGAGGAAGGATTCTACATTCCACCTCCTCGGAGGAACTTCAGTCTTCGGTCAGTTTGGACTTCATCTCCTGGCTTCTAGAATAGATTCTTCAGCCTCCGGCTTGGATCCTTCAGCTTTCCATTGTAGACTCTTCAGCCTTCGATCACAGACCTATCAGCCAACTGACAAGAGCTTCAGACCTTGAACTTCGTCCTTCAGTCTCCAGTGTGCAGGCGCCCTCTGCACTCTTCCTCATCCAACTCTGTGGTTCACCATCGTAAGCCAACCTTGGAATTTCTTATACATTTGTACATCTTGTGTTGTATCTGTTCCTTGTCTTATATCTGTCCCTCTAGTAATACAGCTACTAAGGTGTGTTTTAGTTGGCACTCATAGGATCCATGTCACAGGTTCTGGGGCATCTGAGGAAGAAGTTTTAGGAAGAAGTCTCAGGCTGGGGCAGATGCACCATCTCATGCGAGAACTCATTTCAGGATCTGCTATAGTTGGTCAATGTCCTTTAACACTGGGACTCAAGGACTTTTTGTTTTCCAGTACAGGGGATTGAACTCAGGACCTTGCACTTGCCAGGCAAGTGCTTATTCTACTGAGCTATCTTCCCAGCCCTCTACTATAGTTTGGTCCTAGAAGTTCCACAAAGACCTATGTACTAAAGGCTCGATCCACTTGGGATTACTGGCAGGTGGTAGAACCTTCTAATAAGAGGAGGGGCCTAATGGGAGGAAGTTAAGTCATCAGAGGCTGTCCTAGGAGGGGATAGGGGACTTCAAGTAGGGGAGGAGAGCACAGTGGTGCCAAAGGGACGGCCAGTGATCTCTTCTCTGGATCACCAGCCTTATCCAGTGATCTGCTCATAGGTCAGGCCAAAGCACAAGCATCCCATGGTGCTGGGGGCAGCGGTTAACTCCAGCTGGCCTGTGGCCCACGGAGCAGTACAGCCCAGCGTCAGCCTTTGGCCTCTTCCCATCAACATACTATCTCTACCCTTGGTGCAGTCATTGCCTCTATGTGGCCGTCATCAGCTTCGCCAACACTGCCAGATCTCACAATGAGCCAGGGCCAGATATCCATTTTGAAAGGAGGGGAACTGAGCAAGGAGGGCTGTCCTGGGTCCTTCTACCTGCCACTTTAAGTCCTACCTTCCCCAACTCTCAGTATTGGGCTTTTTCCTTCACAATATAGCATCACTCAATTCAAGTTCATAAATAGGTATGGACTGTCTTCTCTGTGGCAGACGCTGGGTGAGACCTTGTTAGGACAAGCAAGGAGAGAGATAGCTGGCCACATGCATATTTCTGGTTGTCAGGATTGTGACTTCCTGCGTCACCTTCCTAACCCATCCCAAGTACCTCTGACAACTTGTGTTATTTATTTACATAAGTTAGCCCCAGAAAAGAACTGACCTAAAAACAAGAAGGTAGGTACTTCCTTAATCTCAGGAAATCCATAAAGAGTTCATGAATTCACTGAAGAATTTTTCCATAGATCTTTTTCGCATGAAATATAGACAGTGGCTTTTCACAAAATAAGCATATACAAATGACTAGTTCTTTTCCAAACATTCCCTTGGAAAACCATATACCTTAGAGCTTTGAAAATCAAGTGCATGGTTCTATTTGAAGGATTTTGTACCCCTCCTTTGAAAGGTCTTTTAACCATATAAGGAAATCTTCTCATGTACCATTTCCCCTGTGCTTGTCCTCCAATGACTTTTGACCATTTTGGGAGCAAAACAGGCCACCTACTCAGCATCCACATTTCCTGCCCATCATTTAATTCAAGATAATGTATTGTACTATAAACAACCTCATCCCAAAAAAGTCAGTGGCTGCATTTCAAGAGAATTTCAGAGCCTGCCTTCTGCAACCTCATTCCTCCTTATCTGTACAAAGTAAGGCAGACTTCATGTCAAAGGTAGAATAATTGAAGAAATGGTAACAGCGAAACAGGCTCAGATTATACACAATAAATTGATTACTCCTCCTAAGGGTACAAAGAAAATTTGTATAACACGAGTCATCTTTCATGCAAGAGCTCCCACACAGGAAATGCAGCCATGAGAGGTGCAAAATAAAAATATAAAGACTCGACCCAGCCCGGGCGGCGGCGTCGGGGCGCTCTCGCTGAGCCCGCACCAACCTCTCCGCACTTGCTCCTCGCCGCGCCATCCCCGCAACGGTCCTCGGGAACCCGCGTCCGGCGCAGAAGGGCACAGGAGGAAGGCAGACCAGAAACATGGGACGAATTGGTGTCTTGGCCTCAGCAGAAAACACATGGAAGTCATTCGCCTGTAGGAGATGATAAAAGAGAGCCCCTGTGCATATCATGATTGCTGCTAATGCTCTGCATAAAGAAGAGAACAAAGTGTCTAGAACTGTTTGACAAGGGAGGAAGAAGATCACTATCCAGGAGAAGAAACTTACTCTGCTCATCTCTTTTAACCAGAAGCAAGCTTGAAGCAGTGTCACCTGAGAAATATTCCTTGACTGGGCCAAAGACCCATTCTCTATGTCATTCTATTTGCAGATGCTGAAAGCTACTTCGCTGCTTGCACAACAGATACAACTATGACTAGTTCTTTGAGCGAACCACTGTATGTTCCTGTGAAATTTCATGACCTCCCAACTGAAAAACCTGAGAGCACAAACACTGATACTGAAAAAACTCCCAAAAAGTCTCGAGTAAGGTTTAGTAATGTCATGGAGATTCGACAGCTTCCATCAAGCCATGCATTAGAAGCAAAGCTGTCTCGCATGTCCTATCCTACTGTAAAAGACCAAGAGTCCATATTAAAAACTGTGGGGAAACTGACTGCCACTCAAGTAGCAAAAATTAGCTTTTTTTTTTGCTTTGTGTGGTTTTTGGCAAACTTGTCCTATCAAGAAGCACTTTCAGATACACAGGTGGCTATTGTGAATATTTTGTCTTCCACTTCTGGGCTTTTTACACTGATCCTTGCTGCAGTGTTTCCAAGTAACAGTGGAGATAGATTTACACTCTCTAAGCTGCTAGCTGTAATTTTAAGCATTGGGGGTGTTGTGCTTGTAAACCTGTCAGGGTCTGAAAAGTCTGCTGGAAGAGATATGACCGGTTCTATTTGGTCTCTTGCTGGGGCCATGCTGTATGCTGTGTACATTGTTATGATTAAAAGAAAAGTAGACAGAGAAGATAAGTTGGATATTCCAGTGTTCTTTGGTTTTGTAGGTCTGTTTAACCTGCAACTCTTGTGGCCAGGTTTCTTTTTACTTCATTATACTGGATTTGAGGACTTCGAGTTTCCTAATAAAGTGGTGTTAATGTGCATTATCATTAATGGCCTTATTGGAACGGTTCTTTCAGCGTTCCTGTGATTGTGGGGCTGCTTTCTTACCTCATCACTGATAGGCACCCTTGCACTGAGCCTTACAATACCTCTGTCCATAATTGCGGATATGTGTATGCAAAAGGTGCAGTTTTCTTGACTCTTTTTTGCAGGTGCTATCCCTGTATTTGTTTCATTCTTTATTGCAACTCTCTTGTGCCATTATAATAATTGGGATCCTGTGATGGTAGGAATCAGAAGAATTTTTGCCTTTATATGCAGAAAACATAGAATACAGAGAGCTCCAGAGGACAGTGAACAGTGTGAAAGTCTCATTCCAATGCAAGGTGTTTCTCAGGAGGACGGAGCTAGTTAGCTGTTGTCTGTACTTCAGCCTGATGATGGAATATGATACAGCGAAGAGACAACCTCTGGCAAGTTTTTATAGAAAAATGTTTCAGTGCCTCATGTGAAAAATAACAGTTTCAATTCTTTGAAACTCTAAAATATATTTTCCTCATATCTTTTCTTCATTTTCATAATGGAGTACTTTGCTGTGTAGCTGTGTGCATACCACTGCAGTTGTAGGATGTTCCAGACCATGGTCCATCTAAGGGACTGCCCTGCCTTACATATCTCAACTTGAGTTGAAGAAATCATTTGATTAATCAAGGATTAAAATCCTAATGTTCTGAAGACTTTATTTTCACATATATGTTAAATGCTGGACTATATTATAAAAATGTTTTCAAGAAATCATTTAAGTATGTAGAGCAGTGTTTCTGACTATTAAGATGCTTAACAGAAACAGCTGGTAAGAGGGACAGATTATATTTTTGAGTTTTGTAGAATATCACAAATAACTACAAAGAAAAAATGTTTATGTACCAAGTATGTTCATGCAGATTTGATGGAACTTTAAAGAGAATAAATATTAGAGAAAAGCTCCGGCACACTACATACTATATTCTTTCATAGCATTAGGTGCCTTGTATTTTAAAAATGTGACAAAAATGACAAGTTTTGAAGGGGAAGTATTATAAAATGAAAAATGATGTATTTCTATGGTTGTATTGCTATAAATTTAATTGATAAAGCTCTGTTTAATTTAGAAAAAATATATATAAAGACTCTTTTTAAAACAGAAGTGTGGACAGCTAAGGAAACCACTAACACCTACAGAATGGGGGAAAAATTTCCAGTTATTCCCCAAAGGTCTAATATCAAGAATATACAAAGAAACAAAAAAAAAAAAAATTAGAATTCTCAAATTTAAAGACCCATTAAAAAATGGGCATCTGAAATGAGAGACATGTCTCAGATGTAGAAATTCAAACAGCCAATGAATACATTAAAAAAGCTCAACATTGTTATCTACTCAAGAAATGCAAATTAAAACAACACCAAGATTCGATCTCACTACTCTATAAAGAATGGCTACCATCAAGAAGTCAACCAATACAAGATGCTGGCAAGGCTGCGGAGAGAAAGGATTGTTCCTGCACTACTGGTGTGAGTGTAAACTGATACAACACTATGGGAATCAGTATGGAGATTTTTCAAAAAATTAAAAATAGAAATTCCACTTGATCCATGTATTTGTCTTCTAAGTATTTTCCTAAGAGTTAAAGATAGTATGCCACAGTGCTGTCTGAACATGGGTATATGGCACAGTTCATAACAGCTAAATCATAGAAGTAGCCTCTATGTCCATCAGTAGATGAGTGGATAAAGAAACTACAGTATTTACAGACAACAGAGAACTACTCCACCATAAGTAAGGATAAACTTGAGTCATTTGTAGGAAATCAGAGCACTTTGAGACTGTAATGCTAATTGAGCGGCCTGTAATATAGCTCAGTGCCAGCAACTGCTTGGCAAGCACAAAGTCCTGAGTTTGATTCCCAGTACCAAAAAAAAAAGTTAATTGAAATAACTTAAATGTACCACCTTAAATATCACATGATTTCTCTTATATGAAAAACTCAATATTTATAAAGTACAACATACAAAACAGATAATAGGAAAAAAGAGAAGGGGTCTCAGAAAGTACTGAAATCCAGCATGGATAGCATATCTGAAAGTATTCCTTAGAACAACTGTCTTACATGTTTTATATGTTCTTTGACCAATTAATCTGGTTTTTGATCTGCATATATGATGATGAACTTTGAAAGGCCTTATAAGATACATGACTGAATCTGATGCTAGAGATAATAAAAGGCGGTGGAGAGGAGGGAAAAATAGAGTTGAAATATGTTATGTTCATGTATCAATTCCTTATAGCGAATGAAATCTTTGTATACTGCCAACACATATTGCTAAAAGCAAAATTATATAAATAATATAAAACAAAATAAAAGGAAAAAAGAACTCCTCACAAGAGGAAACAAAAGATAAAAATAATTGTTTTACATTCCTAAAAATGGATTAGTAGCCCAAGCTGTGAGCGCACCCTAAATCTTAGTGTTTCCTTGCCCTATTCAAATTTCTGTCCTGTTCTCTCCACTCCCTTTCCCTTGCACACCCATCCCACTTGCTCCTTCTGTAGCTTGTGCTCTTGCTTTCTTACCCTTCATTCTCATCTCTCTCTTTCCACACACCAAGTGGGTTCCAGCCACGACACTGGGCCATCGGGCTACAGACAGAGGACTTGTCCTTCCCTGCACGACAGCAAGGTGGATGATGGCCAAAGCCAGGTGCTGTGAAATCACTAACAGTGACTAAGGACTTGAGATCAGAAGAAAAGGAATATTGAGGAAAGCTCATACAATAGAAGGTGACATCAGTTTCCTGCGTGATTTTCAATCCATGCGCTTGGTCACGTAATTTTGCCTTCTAGTCATGGCTTTAGATTCATCGATGGGTTTCACTTCATCTGACGGACTGTTAGAAACTGCAACACTGGCAGAGCTTGAAAACTGTATGTTGGAGTCATCCACTTGTGATCTTTTCACTGTCATGATAAGGACCTGACCAGCAAGTCCAATAGTCCTATGAGGAAGATGAAAGACACATAGCTGTTTGGGCCGAGGTAACTATGGTAGAGCCCCCAGCCCACCCACAGAGGTGGAAGCAAGTCCTGTCCACATCAGGGCAGCCCTAGCAGTCCCCCCAGAATTCATGAGTGAAAATAAATGTTGCAGGGTTTTTTTGTTTGTTTGTTTTGTTTTTGTTTCTGCTTACGGAGGTTAAGAGCAGAATATTTATTGAGCAATACCTCTATTTTCTTTTTTTTTTTTAATTTTTTTGGCAGAACCAGGGATTGAACTCAGGCCCTTGCACTTGCCAGGGAGCACTTATTCTGCTGAGCCACCTCCCCAGCCCCCTAGAATATTTATTGAGAGAAAGACAGCTTCTGTCTGAGAGAGGGATGGAAGGGGAACCCGGGCACATGGCCCTAAATGTTGCAGGTTTTAGATTGCTGAGAGTTGGAGTGTACTGCACTATGAATATGGGCTGTCTACTCTGAAATTCATGTAGACAGTTGGTCCCTAAGGTTAGCAGAGTTGGAAGCTGTCTTCATGATTAGGAGCCAAGCATGATGCTTTAGGTTTATAATCCCAGCACTCAGGGAAGCTGAGGCAGGGGGATTTTAATTCCATCCCAGCCTGAACAATCTAGTGATATAGTAAGACTTTGTCTCAGACTAAAACATACCAAAGGAGCTAGGGATGTAACTCAGTGCAAAGACAGTGTTCAGTGTTCAGTCCCCAGTACCAAGGCAAAGATATGGGGTTGGGGGAGGTTTTAGGTCACTAAGAGGACTCATTGCCTTTCTAGTGCGAGTGGGCCCCACAACCTGTGGAAATGGACTGCAAGAGCAAGCCATTACACAGCAAGGCAGCCCCTCCTGTTTTGTCACTTCTGCCCTTCCAATTTCCATCATGTTATAAAGCAGCACCATGATCTTGGACTTCCTAGCCTCGAGAACCATGAATCCAAATTATCTTCTCTTTATAAATTGCCCAGGCTTAAGAATTCTGTGATGCAAGAGCAGGCCAGATAGCTCAGTGGACTAAAGTGCCTGCTTAGGCAGATTGTAGCGGCCGGGTTCGATCTCCAGAGTGCTGTGTGGACCCCGCCTCCAGGGCATGCTCAGATTGCGATGGAGACTGGGCGTGGTGGCATGAGCCTGTAATCTCAGCTCTCGGGAGGTTGAAACAGGAGGATCACTACAAGTCTGATCTACAGTAATGACACCATGTAGACCTTGTACTAAATAAATGAATAAATAAAAATACAACCAGATATTTGGCTAAAGCACCTGCTTCGGCTGAATGCAGCAGCAAGGGTTTGATCCCCAGCATACTCTGCTGGCCCAGCCTCTGGGGCATGTTCAGACTTCAATTGAGACTGGGCGTTGCAGTGCACACCTGTAATCCCAGTGCTTAGGAGGCTGTACACAGGAGGATCACACTATGAGTCCGATCTACATAATGAGACTCTGTAGACCCTGTATTAAATACATAAAATTTAAAAAAAGAATTCTTGGATGCCAACAAATAACAGACTAAGACCCGTGGTTTGTACCACAGCAATAGTAAATAGACAGCTGCACCGACTATTTCTGATATTTATCTTCTTCTCCACTGTAGTGTCCCAGTCTGTACACTATTCTGAGCTCTGATTTAGCAACATATACTTTCTTTCTCTGTGTACTTTGTGATTTTTATATCATTACTCTGAGCATGTTTTTACTCTCATACCTGTGCCAACCCACCAAGGATTCTTTGAAGTTATGAGTCCAGCTTTTTCCTTTGGAGAGGAAGCTACTGACAGTAAAAAGCTGAACTCCCCTTTCAGAGCTAATAATCAAACCCACGTCCTCCTTGCATCCTCTTTTGTCTGCCGTCTTTAGAGGTTTCGAAATCACTCCCATCCCCCTATTCAGCCTACACTGGAACATTTCCAGCTCCTCTCCTATGGGAAGGGAAATTGAAACTGTCAAAGGTAACATTTGCTTAAGGGATGCAGTCAACAAAACTAATCAGTTCAGCCTCTCCTGGGCAGGTAGCCAGGCCCCACACGTACAGGCGTCCCATTCCACCCTGTCATCTCTCCAAGGACCACAGAACAACCAACAGTTGGTGAAACCATGGCCAGACCATCACCACACGCATTATGAAATCAAGTAACCTCAGACCTCACAAACCACAATGACATGGTAGGACTTAACTAAACACAAGCCAGATCTTACTCTGGTAGCTTTGCATTCCTGTATCATTTTATCATTTCACCCTCATAGAACACCTGTGTGGCAAACTATCGAGTTGGACGAGGCAAAGAGGATGATGGTTAAAGTACATGGTGTGTATGTACAAATCTGCCAAACTGAAACTCATTAATCTATATAACTGATTAGTAACAATAAAAAATTGGGGGTGTCTTATGGGGCATACATGATTGTCTTTAATTTACAATTAAGGATGCTATAGTTTAGTGATATAACTTGCCCAAAAGAAACTGTATAGTGGATAGTGGTAGAACTAATAATTCGTAATATGCTGAATTCTGGATGGAAATCAAGAATAGTCAAAGCCTAGAATATTTTTTAATTTTTTATTAATTTTAATGAGAAAGAGATAGCAATGAGACAGTTTCAAGACAGGTTAGTAGGACAGTTACAGTAATTAATATAATGCACATTGTTGTCTTTTAAGTGGTTATTCATAGTACAAGATGCAGACATGATATCTTGATTAACCAATATTAGTACAAATCTTTCTCCTCTTTGAACTAAGAGAAAGTAGTTGTATATTTATCCTATTTTGTATATACATATATTTTTTTTTCACTACAAAATGGACCTTCATTTATATCCCCCATTTTTGTTTTGTTTCATCAGAGATGGGTATTCCATTGCTGTTAGAGAAACTGTATTTGGAGAAGTCTTTAAAGGGCATTTTCATAACTTGATACCAATTCAAATATTGTAAGTACTTGAATTTAGCAAAATAACCCAATATAGCCCAATAGTTCATAGTAGTAGTGAGTTATCCACAGAATTAACAATGTCAGAAGTTGTTGACTTGAGCCTTTTACACCTCAGCATATTAATATGGCTTTACATTTTATACCTCATGGGTATACTTTTCTGCTGGATGGTTTAGGCCAAGTTAAAGCAAGACCTATATAACTAAAAATCTAACTTTTGTATCTGACAAGGTCATTCAAATTCCCTCAGGATTTACCCTCTGACCATGTACAGCAGCTTGTGGATCTTTGGTCAGTGTCAGCCATCTGGGTGAATCATGGCCATTGCTTGACCAGTTTATTCTCTGTGATAGCCTGAGAGACTTTTTTCTCTCTCTAGGTGACTCCCCTTAAAGCCTAATATCTTATCTCAGGCTACTATAACAAAATATCAGAGTTTGGCCTCTCCAAGTAAAGATGGCGAAATGTGGTTACGCTGACAACCTTCAGCCCATCTGGTAAACTCGTCCAGATTGAATATGCATCCGAAGCTGTAGCTGGAGGAGCCCCTTTAGTGGGTAGGCTGAAAACAGGAGGATCACTACACATCTGATCTACATAGTGACACCCTGTAGACTTTGTACTGAATAAATAAATAAGCTGCAAATGTTGTGGTATTAGCAACTGAGAAGAAACGAAAGTCCATTCTGTAGGATGAGTAAAGCATACACAGAGTAGAGTCAATCACCAAGCACTTAGGTTTGGTGTATAATGGCATGGGCCCAGATTACATAGTGCTTGTGCACTGAACTTGGAAACTCACCCAGCAGTATTACCTTGTTTACCAAGAGCCCATCCCCAGCTAGTACAGAGAGTAGCTTCCATGATGCAGGAATACATTCAGTCAGGTGGTGTTCATCCACTTGGTGTTTCATTACTTATTTGTGGTTGGAATGAGGGACGGTCATATTTATTTCAGTCAGACCCATCTGGAGCTTACTTTACCTAGAAGGCCACAGCCATAGGAAAGAACTAGGTGAATGGGAAAACTTTCCTTGAGAAAATATATAATGAGGATCTGGAGCTTGAAGATACCATTCACGCAGCCATCTTCACCCTACAGGAGAGCTTTGAAGTGCAACTGACAGAAGATAACATAGAGATTGGCATCTGTAATGGAGCTGGCTTCAGGAGGCTCACTCTGACTGAAGCTAAGGACTACTTGACCACCATTTCATAATAATGAAGGGACTGAGTGACCTGAAATTTCAGATAACCGATTTACTTAAACATGTTTAAAGTATGTTTTGTGGGGGCCAGGGAGATGGCTCAGTGGCATAAGTGCTTCCCTGGTAAGCTCAAAGGCGTGAGTTCAATCCCCAGTTCTGTCAAATTAATAATGTTTTTTGGACAGGATATTATGTCGGCTTCTAGTACTATGGACAACCACTAGGAAATTAACAAGGTAGAAAGTATTAATTATTGAATCTTTGATGTAATTCAGGTATAAAATATAAGATGCGCAAACAGCTACACGCTCTTAATTTATGGATAAGACACATATGGTATAATAATGTCTGTAAGTATAATATCATGTATGCACCTTCTATGATACTAAAACATTATGAAAACAGTTTGCAATGTATTAATTTATCAAATCCATCTTGTCAAGGTATCTTAAAACTGTCTCATTGATATTTGTACTTCAATAAAACAAAAATAAATAAAATAAAATAAAAAGTATAAAGGTTAAAAAAAACAAGATAAAATAAAATAAATTCAAAAAGATAAAGTATGTTTTGTTTGGCAGATTTTTTGCATACTTATTTCTACATGGTTTAATGGACTGATGTTTTTAAAATGACCCTTGTTCTCGGCTCCCATTATTCTCCCCCCTTCTTCCTGTCGCAGCCATGGCGGCTATGAGTCTATTGCAGCACGCTTCGGTCACTGCAGCGACGGCTCTGTCTAGCCGCCGCCTTGGCCCTCTACTCAGATTTGGAGGCTTTCTCGGGTGTGTCTTCCTGAAGACTGTTGCTCCTATACGGCACAGTGCAGACCATGGGAAAGGACTGTTCATCATCAAAGCTTCTTCATTCTATGACAAGAGGTTTTTGAAGTTAATGAAATTCTACCTTTTGTTGACTGGGGTTCCAGTAGTAATTGGCATAACTCTGGGGAACGTATTTATTGGTGAAGTTGAATTAGCAGAAATTCCAGAAGGCTATATTCCAGAATTTTGGGAGTATTACGAGCATCCTGTATCAAGATGGATTGCTTGTACTTTCTGTGACAGCCCTGAAAGAATTATGAAAGGACAATGCCTAACCTTCAGATCAAATCTGAAAAGGCTGAGATACGGTTGAAGGAGCTGGAAGTGTGAAGACTCATGCGTGCAAGAGGCGATGGGCCCTGGTACCAGTTCCCAAACAGTGACAAGGCGCTTATTGATCATTCTCTGAAGTCCACTCCTGACAACTAGTTATTAATCTCCTCAGATACAAAGCATGTTTGCTGAAGTAGAAATAAGTTGATAAATACAGTTTGTACTTTGCTCTGTGCTGAATAAAAAGAGCTCCTCACAAAAAATAAATAAATAAAACAAAATGACACTTGTAATAAACTGTTAAATTAAAAAATCATAGGGCCAGGGAGATGGCTCAGTGGAATAAGTGCTTCCCTGGCAAGCACAAGGGCCTGAGTTCAATTCCTGGTTCTGAAAAAAAAAAAAAAAAATCATAGTTTGAGTGGCTGAAGCAATAGACATTTATCTCTCAGAGTTCTGGAGGTGAAAGTCTAAGATCAGGTGCCTGCAGATTCAGATCTTGGTGAGGATCACCTCTTGGCCTGCAGCCTTCTTCCTATACCCTCATATATGGTGGAAAAAGAAAGTGCCATGTGTCTTCTTCTAAGGCTATAGATCTCTATAGCAGCTCTACCCTTTAAACCTGATTACCAAGCTTGATCACTTCTCAAAGGCATCGCTTCCTCATAACATCTCATTGAAGAAAAAAAAAAAATAGCATCTCATTGAACTTAAGGCTTCAACTATGAATCAATACCTAAGAAACAACATACTCAGTCTTTAGAACAATGACCTGACATATAGAAGGTCTCAGCATTTCTGAGCACCCTTACTGCCTTAAAGTGAGGAATCACTGGGGATCAAACACACAATTTGGATTTAACTCCTCACTAAGGACTGCCACAGTCATGGCAGTCCTTTCTGCACCTCGGACCTGGGGAAACCCATTGCCATGTTCTTCTTTCTCTCAGTCCACTTGTCTTTCCCACCATCTGAAAAGTCAGTGGAACCTAGGGAGATAGCTCAGTGACATAAGCGCTTGGGTCTGGCAAGCACAAGGTCCTGAATTTGATCCCTGGTATGGCAAAAAATAAAAAAGCAATTTGGGTCAGCGAGATGGCTCAGCAGACAAAGCACCTGCTTTGGCAAGCGCAGGGACCGAGGTTTGATCCCTGGTCCCACATGCCGCACCAGCCACGCCCCCGGGGCGCGCTGAGCCTGGGACTGAGTCCCGGCGTAGTGGCACACGCCTGTAATCCCATCGTGGTGGCACACGCCTGTAATCCCAGCACTGGGGAGGCTGCGTAGTGAGACCCTGTACCAAATGCATTAAAAAATAAAATTATAAAAAAGGAAGTTTAGTGGATGTATGTCGTGCTCATCAAATAACGCTTTGTTTTGTTACTAAAGTCTGTGAATTTAATACTTCCTTGTTCTCATTCAAAAAAAAAAAAAAAAAATTCTCTGGCATTATTCATCCACGGTTCTGTGTGTTGTCTTCAGGCCCCAAATCCCTGGTCTGCGGTTCTGCTCACGGCGCCAAATCATTCATTCCTGTTCCTCTACTGCCACCATGTGGATCTCTTGGTTATAACCAGCATTTCTACAACGCTGGAGATTTGTTATCTGGTGTTCAGTGAAAATATTTAGTGCACTACTGATGAAACACTATGGAAAAGAGCTATAATAGTTGAACTTTTACTCTACTGTCAAGAGAGTACACTTCTCTGTGTTGTCTTGCAATTCACTCCACCCAGTCAACATACACTGATTTATGCCAGCTCAGATAGAAGAGGCACCCATTCCCTATGCCTAGGGATCCGTCGTCCTTAACTTTACGCGCTGAAAACTACACGTATTGAAAAGAGGTAGGGTTGTTCCAATCAGTAGGACTCACACTGAAGAAGGACTTTCTCTGTTGCATTAAAGAAAATTAGATGGGCCGCGGTGCCCTTCGACCTGGCGGATGCCAACGACGTGAGCCCGCGGCGGCGTCGTGGCAGAGCCGCTGCGGCCCGGGCTGGCCCGGTGTCCTTCGACCCGCAGCAGCCGCCACGGGCGAGCCTGCGCGGAAGGCGTCGCTGGGAGGGGGCCCTGGAAAGCAAGTAGGGCAGCCCGCACGGCAGCGCGCCCCGGGACCAAGCTGGCCGCCGCGTCCTCCTGCACCCTGGACGCCGGCCAGGCGCACACGGCTTCTCCTGCGGCGGCAGCTCCCGAGCAGCACTGACCGCCCGGGTCCCGAGGACTGCTGAGCACCAGGTGGGCCTGTCACCCGGCCTTGCCGCTCCCCCCGGGTTGCCGTCCCCGACCAGGACCCGGCTGCCCACCCTTCCTGCCCGAGCACGTGCACTGCGGAGAGCTCACGCCGCCGGGTTGCTGCTGCCAGGGGAGCCCAGGCCGAAGAGGGGGACGGCCACCCACACTCAGAACCTGTGCGAAGAGCTCCCATCTCCGGCGAGCGCGCCCGCGAGCCCACACGGGTGAGAAACCGTACCGTTGGGACTGGGATCAACCGACCCCGCTCTCCCGCAAGCACACGGGCACCGCCCCTTGCGGTGCCAGAAGTGCGACCGCCTTTTCCAGGTCGGCCTACCCCGCCATACACATGGAGAGGCACTTTTACACCGTAGCGTGGACACCACCCACTCTGCCAGGAGAATTCAGTATTAAAAAAAAAAAAAAAAAAAGCACTTATACATTGTCTTTCCACAACGGGAGGAGCGCGCCCAGCAAGCACCCCTTGGTCCAGTTCCCAGTAAGTCAGCTTATGAGTGGATAATCAGGAAAAAGGAAAAATCCAAAAGGGGGAGAAAGATCAGTAACAGATGGGGTCTGGGATTGGATCCTCTATCATTCCAGTTCCAAATCTGACTCGAACACGCCCAGACTTACATAACGCCACGTGAGAGACTGGAAACTGTGGATATCAGGGTGTAAATCATATCCGTGGGTGGGGAGAGCAAAAAGACCAAAAAAAATTTTTAAGATTTTCTTGAATTGTGTTTTCATGAAAGTATAAAGATAGCCATGTATTTTCTTTGCCTTCTAAAAGCCATTAGTATGTTAGAAGAGGAAGAAATGCAGATACAAAACGTGTTTTAATTGCCTACATGAGGGTGCTTGATGAATTCTTGATTCTAAAAGGACTGGTATTATGTTTTGTGTCCAGTTGTCCCCCTAAAGTCTCAAGCAGTTATGGGGCAGATGTCTAGAATTTGTGATTCATTCATGATCCAGTGCTGGGACTATGGGTGTGACAGCCAGGGCAGATGTCCTGATGCCACATGAGGGAGACAGACTTGCTCTCTGTTGCCACTGCTGCCTCTGCTCCTCCCTTCTGCTCTTGCTATTTCACTGTTTTCTGCAGCCATGAATTGCTGCTTTCTACCATGTGCCAGTCTGCCTTGGGGCCAGCCAAGTATGGAGTGAAACCTCCACAAACTGTGAGATAAATAAACCTTTCCTTCCTTAATTTTGGGTGTTGAGTATTTGGCCCCAGCAATGAGTGAAAAGTAACTAAGACAGGTACCACGTGAAGACGCCAAATTTCTTCTCAAAATGCCGAATGCTTTGACCAGGATAGTTTTGCCTTCTGGTCTACATTTATGACCTAAGTCGGGTAAATGAATACATCTGATTTATTCCTTTAACATGTTTATGCAGACAGTCTGTTATGCACGTGGTTTCAGATACACAATATCCCATTGTACAATGGGTTATTCCCAAGCATGCCTTAAATAGGATAAATGTGTTTTTTTCTATATAGTTCCATGCCTTAATACTTTAGTAATATAAATTTAAGTAAACTTCTGTTTTGTATATTTGTAAACTACCAAGCAAAGAAATAAGCATTTGTGGAGTTTTTCCTTTGCATACTCAAGGTGAGAAATAAGTTTAAAATGAAACTGTAACAATTTATCTGAACAAAAAAATTAAATAGAATTAGAATGGTGATGGGGTATGACTCAGTGGTAGAACACGTGCTGAGTATGTGCAAGGTCTGAGATTGATCCCAAGTATCCAAAAAAAAATTAGTATCTACTATCACTATGCCTATTCAGTATAGTTCTGGAAACATTAACCAGAGCAATTAGACAAGAGAGATATAAAAAGAATAAGGATAGGAAAGAAAGAAGTTAAATTACCATTATTTGGGGATAGAATCTATAACTCAGCAGCCCAAGATTCTGCCTGGCAAGTGCAAGGACCTCAGTCCAATTCCCAATACAAAAAAAAAAAAAAAAAAAAGTCATCACTATACTCAGGTGATATGATATACTATATATAAGACCACTAAAACTGCACCAAAAGTCTTCAAGATTTAATAAACAAATACAGTAGCATAGCTGGATATAAAGTCAACATTCAAAAGTCAATAGCATTCCTATACACAAAAAAAAAAAAAAATCACTGAGAAATTAGCAAAACCATACCCTTCACAAATAGCATCCAAAAAAAATGAAATACTTGAAAATCAATTTAACAAAGGAAGTAAAAGATCTATACATCGAAAAATTACAGTACTGTGAAAAAGGAAATTGAAAAAGATATCAGAAAATAGTAAGATAAGCCTCGCTCACAGATCGGAAGAACCAACATAGTAAAAATGATCATACTCCTAAAATAATTTTACAGATTTAATGCAATCCTAATCAAAATACTGTGCTCGCTTCGGCAGCACATATGCTAATCAAAATACCATTAGCATACTTCACAGAACTAGAGAAAACATTCCTAAAATTTGTCTGGAGCCAGAAGAAACCTAGAACAACAAAAGCAATCCTGGGCAACAAAGTAAAGGCAGGAGGTATCACAATCCCTGACTTGAAATTATACAACAAAGTTACCATGATAAAATCAGGATGGTACTGGCAAAAAAAAAAAAAAAATCCAGACTGAGGATCAATTGAACAGATTGAGGAGGCAGACACAACTACAGACACATTCAAGCATCTTATCTTTGACAAAGGGGCCAAACATACTCAATGGCAGATAGAGCCACTTTAATAAGTGGTGCTGGACAATTTGTGATAGCCAAATCTTGGAAACAACCAAGATGAGGAATGGTTGAAAAAGGTGTGGTATTTTTATACAATGAAGTATTACTCAGCTGTAAAGAATGATAAACTCGAAGCCTTCATATTTAAGTGGATGCCATTTGAAGACATACTTACAAGCAAAATAAACCAGACCCACACGTGCAAATATCGTGTAGTCTCCTTAGTATAACTCAAAAGAAGAATTGCAAATAGAAATGTATAACACAATTAAAAGGAAAGCAAGAACTTGAGGACTAGACAATGAAAAGAGGACAAGGAGAAATGCTGAGAAACATAACAGAGGCAAGGCCATTCACTTATACACACGAGATGGGTAAGACAATGATCCTGAGAAACATCAGATTTTTGAAACTTGCAGTTAAGGGGTAGGATTCTCACCCTGACTAACTATATATGCTGATACCTGTGAACCAAGCAACCGCACTGAATTTAACAAAGTGTAATAGAAGGGTCACACTCCAAATGCCTGCCATTCTGGTCTTCTAAATATGTACTTCTTGTCATGACATACTAGCTATTACTATACTGCCCTTTTTTAAAGGGTAGTAAATGAAAAATAAGACAAAAAAATGTCACAAGACAGACATGCTACAATGTTACCATGCTGTGTATGGATGGATTTCTAAATATCTATGTAAATATATGTAAGTGTTCATTCCTATTTTTTAAATTTTTTTTCTTCTTCATATTCTGTATGGACTTAGAGTTTAGTATCTCAATACTTGATGGAAAAATACATGTTCCATGTTATGCCTATGATGTCTGATATTTAGACTAATAGTGTGGGTAAACTGAACTTCATACATTGTAGGGTAATAATAAGCTTCTCTTCTGGAGGGTTAGCAACCTAAGTTTGCAGATCAAACATTGGAGCAAAAGAAAGGCTGCAAGGTCAGCCAACATTTTGGCCATAGCCTTTCAAGGGCAGCAAAGACTCGGGGCATAGGAGAATCTATACTGTAACATCATGGAGCTCTGTAGTGCCCCAAATTTTCTAATCAAGATTATGGAGCCACAGAGAAATGTGACTGATGATCTATAGTGTGTCTAAGGAGAGTCACATGGAAAGAAAACTTTCTCTCAGGCTTCCACGGAGAGCAAATTGGTCAAGCAATGGCTGTGACTCATCCACAAGGCTGACACTGACAAGGGATCTACAAAGTGCCATACAGGGTTACAGGATAAACCCTGAGGGTACCTGACTGACCTTATCTGATACAAAAATTACATTTTTTGTTATGTAGGTCTTGCTTTAACTTGGTCTTAGCCATCCAGCAGAAAAGTATAAAAATGGAGGTATGTAAAGTAAAGTCATATTAATATAATTAGCTGTGAATGGCTCAAGTCAACAACTTCTGTGGATAGCCCACTTCTATTGTGGACTGCTGATCTGTGTTGGATTGTATATATATATATGTGTGTGTGTGTGTGTGTGTGTGTGTGTGTGTGTGTGTGTGTGTGTGTGTGTGTATAATTAGCCATCCATGTTTTGAAAATCTGTAACATATGTATCATTGTATATTACCCTGTTTATGTCATTTTTTCTCTTTGTTTTTGCTTCTATTTTTCACTCTTCAAGTTGAAATACAAATAAATAAATTAAAAAAGAAAAAAAAAAGAAGCTCGGCTCCTCTGAGTAGGTGCTGCCAGCCATTGTGGATGTCAGTTGAAATTAAGTGCATTGAAGGTGGTGTGCCCATAGACTCTGTGCACAACAGACTCTAGGTTTTCCAGCTTTTGATAGCAGATTTGTGCCAATGAGTCTGTAGGGGCCACCCAGGCCTTTAGCCACACAGTGGGGCTGCATCATTTGTCTCTCTTGATCTGAGATGTCCAGCTTCTGGGATTGATCCTCTATCAGCTTGTGAAGCTTCCAGCTTGCAGAAGGCCAGTGTGGGACCTTTCAGCCTCTTTCCAGCTAACACAATCAGTCTCATAAATCCTGTCAGATAATTATGTATAAAAATAAAAATAATAATAATAATAATAATAAATGGAGCTGGAAAAATGGCTGTCTACATGCCAAAACTAGACCTGTATCTATCACCATGGACTAAACTAAAATCAAAATGGATCGAAGATCTAAATATTTAAAAAAAAAAAAAATAAAACACTGAATATACTGGAAGAAAAAGGTAGAAATCTTGAAGACGTGTAAGTATAGGCAGAGAGTTCATGAACAAAACCCAAACTGCATGGGAAATACTTCAAAGAATCAACAAATGGGATTTCATCTTATTAAAACCCTTTTGCACATCAAAAGAAATGAGAGAGAGAGATTTAGCAGGTATGGGAGCCACAGGGAGCAGTCAGATAATCCCCTTGAAAGCCACACCCCGGTGAACTAGACTCCCCCCAGTCTGTCTCTTGGAAGTCCATTGTACTGCCATGCCAGATGAAAGCTAAATAAAAAATAAAATCTCTGATTTAGAAACTGATATAGAGAAACAGCATGGTGGTGCGTACCTGTAATCCCAGCTCTTGGGAAGGCTGTGAACAGGCGGGTCACTACAAATCCGATCTAGTAGAGACCCTGAACACCTGTAGACGCTTCCCTAAAATAAAATAAAAAATAAAATAGAGGCAAGGGCAAGGGACTTGCATAGCTTAAAAGAAATTAAAGTAGGCTGAGAGTATAGCTCAGTGGTAGAGCACTTGCCTAGCATGCGTGAAGCCCTAGGCTTGTGGGAGTGGACTAAGGTAGCATAACATGCAGTGCATGTGAATCTTAATAGGAGTTTAGGATTTTGTTGGGGGTTTTTTGTGTGGAACCAGGGATTGAACTCAGGCCCTTGCACTTGCCAGGGAAGCACTTATTCTACTGAGCCATCTCCCTGGCCCTAGGCTTTTTTTAAAAGCACATTAAAGAAACTTGGGGAGCAAGTAGGGAAAATTGAATGACCTATATTTTTGATATTACTGAATTTTTAAAATGTATTTTAGTACAGGGTCTACAGGGTCTCACTACATAAGTCAGGCTCGTAGTGATCCTTCTGTTTTCAGCCTCCTAACCACTGGGATTACAGGTGCACATCACCATGCCCAGTCTCATTCACTGTCTCAGCGCACCCTGGGGGCAGGGCTGGCACAGCACTATGAGGATCAAACATGCCACTACAATCTGCCTATGCAGTGGACTTTAGTCCACTGAGCTATCTGGCCAGCCCTAATGATATTACTGAATTATTAATGGGGGTAATAATGGCATTACTTTTCCAAAGAGAAGTGATCTTATTCTTAAGACATGCATAAAGTACTTAGGGGTGAAGTCAAGATATCTACAACTTGTTTTCAAGTGGTTCCTCAAAACCACAACTGCAGCAGAAGGCTATTAGTGAAGCTGAGCAAAAGGAATACCTGTATTAATTGCAACTGTTTAATGTTTCTGTAGGTTTTTAAGTTTTCAAGATAAAAGGTAGATATGGACTTAGAAGGATCTTAAGGGTCTTAAGATTTAGGTCACACATACACCCACCACCCCCAGGAGCAAGCTGAGCCAGCCACTGACCAGATGTGGTGGCACACACCTGTAATCCCAGCACTGGGGAGGCTGAAAACAGGAGGATCATTACGAATCCAAGCTACATAGTAAGAACCTGTGTCAAATACATTAAATAAATAAACACCCACTTCATACACGGGGAAACTGAGGTGCAGGAATAAGCAAGAAACTTATCAGGACAAGCAAATATTAATTCCTATTTCTTTACCTCCATCTCATAGCTAAAATGGAGAATCACATAAAAATAAAGACAGCGCTATCTGGGCACTATCTCCTTTCAATTCCTTCCCTTGTTAATATTTTCTGATTCTTATTAGTGTTCCCCTGACTTCTAAAGGACACCCTCAAGTTTTTGGTTTGGGTTTTTGTTGTACATTGCTGGGGGCCAAACCTAGGGTCTTGCACATGCTTGGCCAGCGCTCCACCGCTGAGCTCCAGCCCTTGTCCAGCACTTGCTTTGTGACAGATGTGGTCACAATCCCCAGGTCTTTCTCCTCCACCTGATCATATCCAGCATTCCTGATTCTATAGGTGACACCTAAGAATCTGCACTTCCAACAAGTTCCCTGGTGATGCTCATGTACCAGGACATTACACCTGAGAACCACTGTCAGAATAACTGCACAAACAGGTAGCTTTGTTCGCATTCTGAATACGAAGCTGACCTTCAGGAAGGCTGCATGCCTCACCGAAAGTTACAGCACTCCCAAGTAACAGAAGCAAGACTGGACCCAGCCGTTTAGACTCCATAGACCATGCAATTGCTTCAACATCTGAGTCAGGTGTAACATTCTGGGATTTCCCCGCCATATGTCTGTTCCCTTTACTTTTGAATTTCTAACCCTTAAAAGGACAGTGAAGAGGTCAGGGAGATGGCTCAGTAGAATAAGCACTTGCCTAGCAAGCACAAGGGCCTGAGTTCAATCCCCCTTTCTGCCAAAAAAAAAAAAAAAAAAAAAAAAGATAGCCAAGGTCAGGTGTCTTCATCTCCAAGAACAGAAGATGATTCATAAAAGCTGCTTTAAAAGTTCCTGTCCATTTGCCGGAGCCCGGGAGATGGCTCAGTGGACTAAAAGTTCCTGTCCATTTGCCAAGTGACTCCTCTTCTAAGCAACTGTGCCATGAGAACAACTTGGAACGTGACCCAAAACACAAAGATATTAAGTATTTTAGCAGAACACTAGTACAAAAGGACTGGTTAAATAAATTTTGCATATCCAAATGATGGAATACCATGAAGATGTTAAAAACTTATTTAGAATTTTAATAAGGCTCTTCTCGCCATTGCAGTTGGATTCAGCAGCCCGGCGCACACTGCGTGGCTTTTAGGGGGAGACCCCGGTGGGCTTTGGCAGGAGGGAGGAGGCGGCGGCGGCTGGTGTCGAGAAAGGGGACGCTGAGAAGATAGTTGAAGTATTGGTAACATCAAGGAAATCTGTCACAGTTTGAAAAGTTAAGCAAAAGTTTGATTTCCAGACACTACAGAAAAAAGTGAAAATGCGTCCAATGCGGATTTTTGTGAATGATGACCGCCATGTGATGGCAAAGCATTCTTCAGTGTATCCGACACAAGAGGAGCTGGAGGCAGTGCAGAACATGGTGTCCCACACCGAGCGGGCTCTCAAAGCTGTGTCCGACTGGATTGATGAGCAGGAGAAGGGCAACAGTGAGCAGGCTGAGTCAGACAACATGGATGTG
>PVKA01033161.1:0-24649 GCA_004027165.1 Ctenomys sociabilis | reverse complement strand
TCTCTCTCTCTCTCTCTCTCTCTCTCTCTCTCTCTCCCTCTCTCTTCCTCTCCTGATTAATGGGATAGTTTCAATAATCAATACATTGCATATTCTTGTCTTCTTAGTGGTTTTCATAGTTCAAGATGCAGGCACGATATTCTGTCCACAAACACTATTAGTACAAATCTTTCTATTCATTGAATTAAGAGAAAGTAGCTGTATATCTATCCTATTTTGAATATGTAGATACAAAATGGTCCTTCATTTGTATCCCATTTTCTTGTTTAGCTTTGTCAGAGATGGGTATTCCATTGTCATTTGAATGTTGTAGGTGTGTGAATTCAGCAAAATTTTTCAATGTAGTCCAGTGGTCCATAATAGTAGTAGGTTATCAGTAGGACTGGCAATGTCAGAAGTTGTTGACTTGAGCCTTTTACAGCTCCCTCATTCTCTTTAAAAAATAAAAATGATGGAGTTGCAAGCTGATGTATGGGCCTTACAGGATCATTCATCCACTCCAATTAATCTTTTTCAAATAGTGCTTGTGTTTGTGGTGTGAAATGCCATACTGAAACTGCCGCCATTCACATCTTCAGATCATTGCTGGCTACACTAGTAACTGACTAGTGTTATGGACTGTATAGGGTTGAATTGATGAATACAGGTACCTAAAATCTTTAGATTGGGAATATTTAGACCAAATGAGTAAATGCACTCAGAATGGATAGGGTTTGAGAATTCAGAGTCCTCTACAGATCCTCCAAACCTAGCTCCTCCAACTTGAAATGACCACTCATCAATCACAACTACAAAACAGAAAAAGGGGAGATGTAGGAAACGGTGAAACTGGAAATGGGTCACACATGTCAGGGTGAATCAAGGCTGGTCTGAGAACAAAGTGCTCCCTAGGAAAGCCATAAAAACTATTTGTTCTGGCCCTGAGATCATGTGGTGCTCAGGTGAGCTGCACAAAGTTGCTAAGCAGAGTAACTAAGTCATGCAGCTCAAGGTGAAAGGAACTCTTGAAAGTGACATCAACCTCCTGAGTGTATAAACCCACTGTAGTGCTTGGCCAATTCCTTTCCTCCCAGCCAAAGAGAGGACTCCATCTGATCTCAGCCTCCTGCCTCTTATTTTCATTGCTCCATCCTCTCACCATCCTTCTCCCGAAAACTTTGAGAGCTGTGTGAGATGCAGCAGTAAGTTCCTACTGGGTTCTTCACATAGACATGTTGAGTGTCCACTGGTGCTGCTGTGTGTTTTCTTTTTCTTTATCTCTTCTTTTTCCTATCTCTACTCTTGTTCTCCTTCAGCAACTTTAGCACCTAAGGTCTCTCAGTCTTATCCAGGGCCAAGGCCATAAGGCTGGGATGTTTGTATGGGATGAAAGTGCCAGCTGCAAGAGGAACTCAATCTTAGCACAAGTTGACAGTCAATACTCATTGGACCTAGTTTTGGACAGTAGTAGAACACCTTTTGAAACCGTGCTCCTTACTATGGAAATTGTTTTCGTCACTGGAGAGAGGTGGTTTATTTCTCAGTCAGTGCTGGCTGTCTTCAGTCACTGAAGTCATGCAGCTCAAGGTGAAATACCAACAAAAGCTTTCCTATATGTTCATATTACTCTTGCTTAAAAATCACTTTCATGCCAAAAGATCCCTCCCCTGGTAGCACACTGATTTTTCTACATAACATTAACTACCATCTGGCACATCTAGGGTAAAAAAAAGCTCTATGCCAGCAAATAGGTTTGTTTTGTTCACTCCTCCATCTAGAATACTACCTGACCCAAACAGCAGCTTGTATGAGTTGTGTTAAATGCTGAAATAAACAAATGGGCTATGTTTTCTGTATTAGTTATCTATTCATGCATGACAGGCTACCCCACTAATCTTGTGTTTAAAGAAGCAAACACCTATTTCACATGGTTTTTGCAGGTCAAGAAGCTAAGAGCAAATGAGCTCAGTGAGTCTGTCTCAGGGTCTCTTATGAGGGTGGGGCAAATTACTCCCAGGAATATTGTAGTCAGCTAATGGCTTGAACTAGGGGATCTTCTTTCAAGCAATGGTTGATGAGATATGATTTTCCGCACAACAACTCAGCTCTTCCTCACCTCATAGGCTGCCTGAGGGACCTTACAACCTGGGCACTCTCTCCCCCTCATAGCCACTTAGCCAGGGCATAGGGCCCAATGCCCCACTAGCATCTATAATCTAACCTTGCATATGATATACCATCACTTCTGCCATATTTCATGGTCACACAGACTAACCCTGAAACAGTGTCACAAGAGAATAAATATAGGTATAAAAACTAGGAGACAGTGATCAAGCAGCCATCTTGAAGCCAAACACAAAAGCCCTTCCTTTATCAAGAACTTTTTTTTTTTTTCTCTCATTACAACCTTCCCTCTGAAAGGAAGGTATCCCATTTGTA
This sequence comes from Ctenomys sociabilis, assembly GCA_004027165.1. Classification (NCBI taxonomy): domain Eukaryota; kingdom Metazoa; phylum Chordata; class Mammalia; order Rodentia; family Ctenomyidae; genus Ctenomys; species Ctenomys sociabilis. Next base: position 22,231 of record PVKA01033161.1, on the reverse strand, counting down.
TATTTGGGGCACATATGTGTTGAATTTTTAAATTGCTATGTGTTATGTTATTCAAGTCAATAGCAGAGGAAATGGCAGACTAGCCACTGAGGTGGCCTAATAGGGGAGGGTTGACCTGCGATGACAGTTGGGCCATTGGAATGTGGAGGCTGTGAAGAATCTAAGAGACGGTTGGGAAGCCGCTCTGTCCAGAGACACGGGCTGGGGTGTACAGAGAGAGGACGTGCGGCAAGGATAGGAAGCAATGCATAATTGTTCCCTGAAGAGAAATAAATATGAAAAAGAATATAATCTGTGAGAGGGTTTAATCTGCTTCTGCTGTGCCTAAAGCAGAAAGACAGCTTCAGCAGAAAGATGGGGTCCTGTTTTCAGTTCTGATACAGGAAACAGTCAAGCCTGTCAGAAATTATCCTGGAGGGCTGAGAGAAATGTGCTCACAAAGCTGTGAAAGGGTCCTGAAATAATCTTCGGCTCTCTGACTTTGAGATGAAGACACACCTCAGGAATAGGTGGCTAGCGGCCTGGGGAAACTGAGGTCAAATGTACAAGTGAGACGCAGGTTGGGCACTGAGGTGTGGTAAATAAACATACAAATTTATGTAGATGAATTAGGAAGAGAATTGCAAAAAAGGGGCCAAAGACCCAGCCTGTCTGCCGGCACCAGCGACTGGTTTTATTGAAGGCAGTCTTTGGGGAGAAGGTTCAGGTTGATGCCAAGGAGTACACAACCTGGATCTCATGTGTACAGTTCATAGTGTGGTTCATGTTCCCATGAGAATCTAATGCTGCTACTGATCTGACGGGAGGTTTGGGTTCAGGCAGCAGTTTGAGAGAGGGGAGCTGCAAATACAGACGCAGCTTTCTTTGTCTGGGTTCACCTCCTGTTGTGTGGCTGATTTTTACCAGCCCCTGGACCAGAACCAGCACCAGTCTGTGGCCTGAGTGTTGGAGATCCCTGCCTCAGAGAACCAGAGGAAGAATGGAGGAATGGGAAATAGCACAGAGATATATATGAACCAAGATGTTTGCATTTGAACACTGGTTCTCTCTCTTCTGAACTGAATGTTTCTGGGCCTTTACTGACTTCTCTATTCTTTAATATTCCCACTTCTTACGTGGGTACTGTCATGATGTCTATGGGGAAACTCCAGCAAGTGAAATGTGAGAGACTTGCTTGGTCCATAACGACTGCTATCCAGTTCTGGGGACACTGGTGGGGCTGAGGGGAAGAGGCTGTCAGCAGCGTCATTGGAGCTCTGGAGAGTGCAAGGTTTTTTACAAAGTGGAATGGAGTCAGGATGGCATCAGGGATCACACACTAAACACGTGAATACATCCACTCATAAATTCCCATGCGCCTCTGTGGAATTATGGTCACCTAACGTTTACAGATTAGGAAGAGGCTTCACAGGTAGAAAGGGACAGGCAAAGTGTGGTGTGGTCAGCAGATATAGAATCCAGATCTGTGCAGTTCTGTAATCCAGCTGCCAAAGGCCCCATGAGGAGCCTTCAGGGAGAGCAGAGAGAGGAAAGTGTGGAGCTGCCTCACTTGGGGGGGAGGAGCAACCGAGAGAGAGGGGTGCAGCTGCAGCCAGGTGCACAGCAGAGCCCCCAAGAAGGAGCAAATTGCAGCGTACCTTGCTCTTTTGAGAATTTAGGCCAACAGTGTGCAAGGGCTTGGGGCATCTGAATAGAGAAAACAAGTTGGGTCTTTGCTGGTGTTCAGGGAAGTTTGAGTTCCTCCATCACACACCCATGACCCCCAGCTTGTTAGAAGTAACAAGAGATTTGCAACTGACAGAACAGAGACAGGTACCGTCTTTCTCTGGGCAGCTGAGTCTGTCAGGAGAGAAGCTCCGCTTTGAAGCTAGGTCTCCATGTACATGTGAGACACCTAGGCAGTCATGCCCAGCAGGCAGCTGGTACTGGAAGACCATGGTTTGGTAAAGGCAGGATCAGCCCAACAACAAAGTTCCAATAGTAGGTGCAGAAGGTAAAAACGACTTGCTTGCTCTCCCAGCACAGGAAGATGGTTTGGCCTGGGGGCCTTCAGAAGATCTGGGTTTGGCTTGGTGTTTTCAAGGGAGAGGAGCCAGGCTTAGGCTTATTTATACAATGCTGGGAATGTTCCCACTGCGAGGGAGGCCATAGCTCCGAAGGAGCACTGTTAATAGATGGGTGTCGCTGAGAAGTCTGGAGACAGCCTAGGTTGCAGGGAAAGGCCATGTTGGAGGTGAGGAGAGAGGAGCTAGGCAGAGTGCAGCAGCTGCAGGCACCCACTCAGTGCTGCCCGGTAGTGCGCTGGGCAATGCAGATGCACAGGAATACCTTTAACCTAATGTGCACACCCCAAGTGCACCTGCCAATCACCAGGGCTGCAGGGGTCCTTTGATGCCCATATTGCAAATGAGGAAAAAAGAGGATTGGAGAGGTTGGGTCATGTTACCAACTTCAATTTACACCCACACCTGTTTACATTGCAAATTTTTCTGTCCATACTTTTTGTTACCAGTCTCTCTCTCAGCCCATAGCTCCTCCCTCCCTTCCTCAGGCTTATCCAGAAAGCAGCAACCTGGCTAAGACCAGGTTTTTTTGCTCTCTACCCCTACCTGCAGGAGTGCAGCTGGCTATGGCTGGAGTTCACGGGCTTTAAGTAGGTCCAGTGGGGCTTGATGGCCTCAGGCCCGCCCATCCTCCACTCTCTTGGGTAGCTCTCTCACCGCTCCTGCTGCCCTCCTGACACCCCCACTAGCACTGAGGGCCCCAGTATGCTGCATTTTATGGCAGGCAAGCCCAGTCTCTGGCCATCAGAGAAGGTCACTGAGGTCCTGAGCACCTCCTACCCAGTTCTCCAGGATCCATGAAAGAAATAGGTTTCCCCAGGTTTGCCAGTGACTCCCCCATATTGATTCCCACACCGAACATGCTACGGTGGCATTTGAACAGGGCTCTAATTCCTGGTGTGTTTTTTTGAGCTACTGGAACCACTGTGACTGCTCTCCTGGGGGCATCCAATGGAGCGCTTCCCTGACCTGTCTTTCATTTGCAGTGGGGAGGAGATACAAAGCAACATAAGGCTCTGGATGTGCAACTCCCAGCACATTCTCCTCTGGGCGTGAAACCTGGGGCCATTTGCTGCAACTCCAGCTTCTCCTGGGGCACACAGGACCACGAGAGCTACTGTTCTACTGTTATCTCCTACCTTCATCACCAGCTCTGCCAAAGGTGCACCTCGCACCAGTGACAAATGGTGAAAATGTGATGACATCCTGATGCTTCCTTTGAGCCTTTGTACTCCTGCCCACGCTACTGAGGTCCACAGAGCAGGAGAGTCTAGCCAGATCCCAATCCTGTGCTCCCCCAGCCTGGGTGCACTAATGATTATGTAGGGAACTTGAAAAATGCAAACCCACTGAAAGTTTACTTCAAGGCATCATGTCCATCATGTGACATTCTAGCATAGCTACTAGATGACTACTGGAAATAGGCAGGCATTTACTTCTGCAGCCACAAGTGGAGGTGGCCTTCTTATCAGTGAATACTGTGTTTTCAAAGCACAAATCTGATTTGATTCAGGGAGGTTGTGAATCCGCTCATCAGCTTGGCGTGCACATGGTTTGTCTCTCTCTTAGGCCAGGTTAGGCCCCAGGAAGAGTGCCTTCAAGGACAGATATCAAAACTGAAGAAGTAATGGAGGCCCACAAAATCTCCTCAGAGGAGAAGGTGGTCTTCATGGGTAGGTGGAAGCTGGCGTCTTTCTAGCATGCGGATGAGGCTTGTGTGAATGTTAGCTTGCCAGACTCGCTAACTGTGCCCGCTGAGTACTGCCGGGAGATCCAAGTCCACCCCGGAACCACAAAAGATTCTAGTACAGGAGCTGGGGGCCCTGAAATGACGGTGGGAGGGGCCAGAGACAGAGATCTTCCCCCAGGAAGACTGTGCCAGAGTCTCCAGGCTCTGAGAAGTAGGGTTTGGTTAGAGCTACTTTCTCTGAAGTACCTGTGGTTGGTAGCTGGGAAGACAAAGCAGAGGGATCAGAAAAGGAACCACCTCTTAGCACCAAAACTTTTCTCTGTGAGGTCTCAGGCCCCCCAATCATGGTCTAGAGTGCTGTCCAAATACCCATTCAGTTACCAGGGTTTCCACAGGCAGGCTGTTTCCTGGAAGCGTGCTGTAGGGCTTGGGCAGTTGTGTGGGGGCTTGGGAGCTGAAACAGAGGCACAGGGAGACAGATGGGCACCCCGCCCTGCACAGCCATCACCCACCCCTGAGCAGTCTCACTGGGGCTATGAGTGGGCCTGGTGTTGGCATAAAGAGGCCGTGAGTCTAGACTTCTAAGCTGAAGGAGGCTGTGCACAAGACGAGAACCGTCAGAGTTGTGACTGGCGATAGACTAGAAGAGACCCAGGCTTGCAGCTTCCTTGGGGACAGAGGACAGAAGCTGGAGATTGTGCTACAATCAGCACCACCTAGGAGTGAGCCTAGAGAAGGCGGCAGGTGCATGGACGGCTGACTGGGCCGCCCTGGCCCAGAACCCATGCTGTCCCCCTTTTGCTCTTCCTGTATACTTTAGAAGCCGGACATAAGCTAAAGCTACATTATTTGTGTCCTGATTGGGTCCATATTAGCTAAGCTACTATACTAGTAATGCTACAGGTTGATTAGTCAACCCCTAGTCACCCAAACTGTGATTCTGTGTGCAAGTGACACCTGGTCAAGCAGCCTCAATGTCAACCCACTTTTAGGACCCCCTCCTGTCTCCCAGGAACTTTCTCTCCATAAACTTTTTCTCCTGTTCACCTGCTTTGTCCTTGTATCCACTCTTCAGACAGGAACTCAGCCTACTTGACTAACAAGCCAGGAATTATTTTCCCATGACATAATAATTGCATTCATGTGGGGATTTGATGCATGTACTTAATACATCTTAAATCTTTTCTCATCCCCAACCTGCCCCCTTTCTCCTCCTTCCATCTCTTTGTCCTTTTGCCAAGTCGTTTTTGAGCAAATGAAATCATGCTGGGACAGTGGACTTTTAAGAGTTAACTCGACTGACATATGATTTGGTATTTGAGCGCACACAGCTTCTGTTCAAAGTCAGATGATGTTTTCCAAACACGGATGACCATGTAATCTGCCCTACAACTATCTCCCAACTGCTTTCCCATGTCTGAGTCAAGTTCTGTGGTATGGGTGTGGCAGGTTATCCACTTGCCCACTGGTGTACAACCAGGCCATTTCCACGTCATAGTTAGTAGAAATAAAACGTGCGCTGAACATTCATTCATACAGAAGTCTTTGTGTGGGCATTTGCTATTGTTTTTCTTGAGTACAAATAGCTGGGCCTTAGGATTATGTTTCATTTTATTAGAAATGTCCCAACTGTTTTTGGAAAGTAGTGGTAGTATTTTACATTTTGGTAGCAGTCTAGCATTATAGATTTTGAACTTGGTATGGCCAGGTTTCCACTTAACTTCTTTAGTGTGTGTGTGTGTGTGTGTGCATGTGTGTGTGTATGTGCACATGTGTGTACGGTGGGGAGAAAGATGGGTACACTGCCTAATATTTCAGGCAACAGATGTACTACTGTCTAAATGAAAGTGGTCCTATAAGATAATAGAAATCTGGGGGTGGTCGTGCACACTTATAATCCTAGCACTTAGGAGACCTATGTAGGAGGTTCATTGTGAGTCCAAGGCAAGTCTGGCTACATAGCAAGACCTTGTTTAAAAAAAAGTTATAATGTAGCTGGAAAATGTGATGCCTAGTGATATCAAAGTTTTCCTCGTGTTATACCATGATGTATTGCTACTGGGTTGCGGTGTTGCTGGTGGAAACAAACCTACTCCCTTTACAGCCATGTAAAAGTACAGAAAGTACAATTATGCATGATACTTGAGGATGCATGATGCTGTTACTGGTTTGTGAACTTTTTATATTGTTCTATAATTTCCTCATTCTTTTAGAATGTGCTCTTTCTACTTAAAAACAGCCCCAGCCAGGTCTTTGGAGAAGCTTCCAGAAGAAGCTCTTGTTATTGGAGGAGGTGGCAGCTCTGTGCATGTCACTACCCCACCAGGCCCTCTAGTGGGATAAAATAGGGGGCAGGTATTGGTAGCCTTGGCTCTGTGAAGTCTGAGGCTAATGTTTGTGGTGTTCGTGTCTTGCTTTTCAACAAAATGTTTGAAAAGTAAATCAAAATTTAAAAACTAGGCAAAAGTGTATAGGATGAGAATATAAAGAAAGAAGATGTACAGCTATAGGTTTGATTTTAGTCATTGCTTCTTTGCTGTGTGTATGTGTGTGTGTGTGTGTGTGTGATGCTGGTTGACCCTAGGTCCTTCACATTGAGCTACGCCTCCAGCCCTTTTTGAATCAGTTCGAGTCAGAGTCTTGCTAAGTCACTTAAGTTGCCCACGGCTCAAACTTGTGATCTGCCTGCCTCAGCTTCTCAGGCTTGTGGCATCATTGGTGTTTGCCAGGGGCGTAGCTTTGCTTTGTGTTTTACCCTGTTATTACAAGAACCAAAGAGTGTTATTAAACGTTTAAAGGTTTATAAAGTTAAAAAAGATATATTAAGCTAAAATTAATTTATAATTGAAGAAAAAAATTTTAAACAAGTTCAGCAAGTGGTTAGTTGTGTCCTTGACCTTAACCTTGACCTTCACATTCACTGGCCAATCAGTCACGGACTCACCTGGGGTAGCTCCACCCTGTGAGCTCCATCCACATGATGTCCCCCACTGGACACCACTTCTCAGCTTCCACACTGGGCTTCCACATCACATGTCTGTGGTTGGGTATGTTCAGTGCCCAAGAACTCACCAGTGTGCACAGCTGCCCACGGCGTTGTTGCAGGGATGCACTACGGGGCTCTGGACTAGGCATGCCAGGCTGTACCTGGGGCCCCAGTGTCTGTGTGTGGCAGCGTACCAATGTGTGGGTTCACTCAATGCAATCACATGTTGCTTATCATGTATTCCATCAGGGGACCCATGACTATGCATTTAGGGTGTACATACCACATAAATGATGTATGTATGTATTATATGTACATAACACATATAAATTGTGCACACTATGAGTACACATGCATACACAGAGGCTGCTCTCAGTTTTTGCAGTTTCAATGTGTACATATTTCTATTGCTATTGAGCACATAAACAATACCATGTTGGCAAATAACCTCAAAATACAGTTTAAATTTCAATTATAGAAGTTCTAGGGCCAGGGATTGCTCAGTGGTATCAGCTCCTGCCTGGGAAGAGTTAAGGTCCTGAGTTTGATCCCCAGTGCCAAATAAACAAATACATAAAAGTTCTACTGACCATAGGTAGCTGCACAAAGTACTAATGTTGCTCCTGGCTCTTCAGTCCACAAATCGTAAGTGACAGGCCCATGAATGACACGGATAAGAAGTCACAAGATGATCAGGGGCCAATCACATCACTTCTGTCTAAATCTCTTCAGTGAACAGATCTACAGTTCAGACACCTGTGGGCTTGTGTAAGGCATCAGTTGGTCCTGGGTAAAGATTGGGATGTTCAGCATTCGCATGCAGTTTGGAGAAATACGCGTTTCTGGAAAATTTATATTTTTTTCTGTATGATATCTCTTCAGTAAAATAATGCACATGTGAAGGAAAAGTCCATGATTGGTCACGGGCTCATAGAGCAGGTTTTTTCAGTTCGCAGACAGGAATACATACGGTTATATCCTTAGCTGTCGCCTAGTGATTAAACCTACGTGACATTTGTAACTGATCGTAAGATGGAATTGACCCACAAAGATGACAGTGAAGCAGAGAAATGAACAATGACAGGGGTAGGGGTGTAGCTTAGTGGTAGAGCCCTTGCCCAGCATGCACATGACCCTGGGTTTCATCTCCAGTGGGGAGAAAGAAAGCAGAGAGAGTTTCAAAGGGAGGTTGGAAGGGGGAGAGGGGGACGGAGGGGATGGGGCAGGGCAGGGCAGGGCATCTTCCTAGGACCCAATTAGCCTGTGTTCTTCCCAAGCTGAATCCTCCTCCAGGCTAAAACCCAGGACATTTCCTAAAAGGCCCTGGTCCCTCTGACTGGAAGTCAAAGTCAGTACCCTTGCACTCCCTTGGGCCACTACAGCGACAACTCCCATGGTTTCTCAGAGTTAGGGGCCTTGCTGCTGCCCATGACATATGCTGATCTTCTGGTCTGGAATGTCTCCTCAGCATCGATGGGCCAGTGAAATCCAGCCAGTCTCCCACCCAGAAATCCAACTACCCCCTTGTCCCTTTTTTATTTTTTATGCTGAGACAAGGTCTCAGTGAACTGCCCACAGATTGCTTAAACCTTTCATGTAGCTGGGATTGCAGGCATGTTCCACTATGCTTGGTGGCTCATCAGGGCTTCTCATCAACTCTTGGTTTGCCAGAGTCATTCAAGAGACTAAGCAGTAAGCCCTGTGCCCCATGTGAGGGGGAGATAGTACCACTGGGTTAGCACATAGCTCACACACCTGTGGTCGTTCTTCAGGCCAGGTGAGGTGGTATGCGGTGGTAGTCCCAGCGACCTGGGATCCTGAGGCAGGAGGGTTATGTGAGCCCAGGAGTTCAAGGCCAGCTTGGGTAGCACCTCCAGACTTTGTTTCAAAACAAATAAAAGTTACCCCCAGATGATTCTAGAATGCAGATAGGATTGGGAAGGAGAGACCAACTGAGTAAAGTTGCTTAATTTTGTTGGCACAGTGATGTGCGTCTGTAATCTCAGTTATGTACTTGGGAAGCTGAGGCAGGAGGGTACTGAGTTTAAGGCCAGTATTAGGCGCCTTGCTGCTGCCCATCCACGACATAACACTGATCTTCTGGTTTGGAATGTCACCCCAGTATCCATGGGCCAGTGAAATCCAACCAGTCTCCCACCTGGCCTCATCTAGGAAGTCCTAGACTGAGCTCTTCTCACTTTCTCTCTCCCTCTTCTGGCTGTCTGGAAGACACTGTCCCTAAATTCAGCATATACACAACTGAGACTATTGTCCAGTTGATTTCTGCAGTGAGTCTTCAAGAAAAAATATATATATTTTTTCTTTTCTTTCTTTTTTTTTTTTTTTTAAATTTAGTGCACAGTCTACAGGGCCTCACTACACAGACTGGACTTGTAGTGATTCTCCTGTTTTCAAACCCTGGGATTACAGTTGCACACCACCATGCCCAGTCTCAGGGCGCCATCTCGGGGCTCTCCAGGGATGGGGCCAACCCAGTAGGCCAGGGATTGAACCTCTGACCCCCTGCATCTGCCTAAGCAGGCGCTTTAATCCGCTGAGCTATCTGCCCAGCCCTCAGGAGCCGATTTTTAGAGAAAGCCCCCGTGCTGCCTCCTGGTGGTTCGATCTCTCAAAGCAGATTTCCCTAGTTCATGGGTTTCAAGCTGGGTCAGAAAATATATGATGAAGAAAAAAATGAGGCTGAGTGACAGCCTCTGGTCCGAGTATAGACTCCTAAACTATCATGGCCCTGGTCCATCATGGCTGAATCCCCAAAACACCAGTTTATCTTCCCAGTGACCTCTTCCTCCTCCTTCCCCGCTCCAGCCCTGGATACAACTTCTTTCTGACTTTCCAGCTCACACATGGGAGCCCCAATCAGCTGCTTAGGTGTCACTGAACCTGCCTCTCAAACTCTGCCCCTAGCACAAGTCCATAAAATCTCGGCCTCCCTGTCTCAGATCAGAGGATCTTCCCATCTCTCCGCCCTCGGTCCTCTCTGTGTCTTCAGAGTCAACAAAGGCCCCCCCCCCGTTCCTTTTGTTTCTGCTACTCTGCTGCACTACTTTCCCCACCGCTGCCCCCACTAAATTCTAACACCATACACAGTCTCTGCTGGCCTGTGTCTCCCGTACCTGGGGAGTGGAGTCAGGAGGATCAATGCAGGCCAGGGACGCGGGACAGGCCTCCGAACTGGTAGGCTCACAGGTGTCACCCCTCCCCACTTTCAGAGCTTTCCCCAGCTGTATCCCACCCGTCTTCTTCCCTGGACGTCACTTAAGCCAAGGTGACCAGGGTGTCATGCGCTCCTTGCTCCCTTGTGGCATATCCCACTAAGGAAATTCATCCTATCATTCCCAGGCTTGTTCTGTAGGACTGTTGACTGTTTCCAGCAGAAAGTCTGAATGAATATTTATCTTGTGGAATGACCGGAGACTTCAGTCACAATCCCTTTTTAATAATTTCTCCAGTAGAATTCCGTTCAAGAGTTTTAATTATTAAGACAAAAATTCAGGTATTTTCATTGTGGAAGGAAGTCAGAGAAAACTTTACACATTCTACAAAATCAAAATGAAAAACATAAAATCATCTGCTAGTCATTATCTTGGAAAGATTTTGAGGATCTTGTAACATTTTTTTACTTGTATTTAAAGAGCACACTTCATAGAGAGGTGAGAATAGTGTATATTTCATTTCTAAATAATCTATTTATTTCTAATAAATAATTTCATTTTTAAATGTCACGTACTGTCACTATTTCTCCCTGCCTGCCAGTTATTCCTATCATGTTTTAGCAGCTCTTTGTTTGTTTGATGTGCTGGAGAATTATACATGTTTATTATATTAAAAGCCAGTTAACATAGGAAATTACTTAAAGTGGTGTGTACCTGAACACTTTCTCTCAAATCCAGATTACATGTAGATATAGATATATTTCTACTCTGTAATCTGTGGGCTTTCTTGGCGAGCAGAGCCACTTGTTTCTTGCATAAATCATATCCAGAATATCCTGTCCTGATTTCTGCAGCCTGGGGAAGGAACAGAACACTCCACACACACACACACACACACACACACACACACACACACACACACGCACACACACAGAGGTACCATATGTATCCACCTCCTCGTGTTGGTATGTATCTTCTGGCTTTTGCTAACAAAGACGCCTGCCGTAAAGCAACATTTGCAGTGACTGTGGCTGAGTTTTGGGTGGCATATGCTGAGCTTTTCAGTGCCCACATGTGCAGGTTAGGCACAAGAGTCTCGGCCACCCTGACCAGTTTGTACTAAAGTGGAAATGTCAATTTGGCAAATCAGTTGTTGTAGCCAGAAAGCACTTACCTTTCTGCAGCATGGCTGTCCACTGCTTGGAGACGTCCATAGTTTCTACTTAAGTCTTTTCAAATTTGCTCAAATCTGTGAAGAATCTTTGAATGGATTCCTGGGAATGCATGAGGCTGTGTGCATGCATACACATGTACCACATATTTCTGGCATGTGGTCATGTAACTTTCCAAAAAGATATGCCAGTACAGTCATTCTTTCCTCAGACTGGTGCAGAGGGCATGACCCCCCTCATCACTGAGTTTAATAACAGAAGCCCCCAAAGTTGCTCAGTTTGATTAGCAAAATTTTATTTTATTTGTGTTTTTAGGGAAGGGTTTCAGGGTGTTCAGGGTCTCACTACTAGATCGGACTCACAGTGATTCTCCTGTTTACAGCCTCCCAAGTGCTGGGATTACAACCGCGTGCCAACATACCCAGTCTCAATTGCCGTCTCAGCGTGCCCTGGGAGTGGGGCCAGCATGGCAGGCCCAGGGATTGAACCCCTGCCACTGTGCCTGCTTGCAGGCTCTTTAATCCACTGAACTATTTGGCTGTCCCTGATGGGCAAAATTTTAAATTGCACCCTGCTTTAGCTGATATGTCTTGGATTTGATAATGAATATTTTCTCCTTAAAAAATATTTTTGCAAATTGCTAAATTTGTGCTCACTTTTCAGTCACTTTCCTTTATTCTTGATGTAGATCTGTGCCTTACAAATTCTGGGTCCACACCTTCTTCCATCATAACAGTACATAATAATATTATGTTTCCTTTTGTCATTTTGGAAATATAAACTTATTTGAGCAGGAGCCTGAGAACACTATACCTTGAGAAGTTTAACATTAAAGGCAGGAAATTTTTAGATAGCCTGAGTGTTTTTCCAATATTATTTAGTAAGTTATCTGCCTATCTTTATTTAGAATGTGTATCAGGATTCCTGCAGGTCTGTGTTGACTGCATAGCTCAATGCTTGCCTCACCTGAACAAGGCCAGAAGCTCAATCTCCAGAACAGAAAACACAAAAACAAATCAACAAATTTTCTGAGGCACCAGATCAGTAGAGTAGTTCGTATATTCTTGGAATTTCCTGGGTAAATGATTATAGTATAGCATAAAAGTACATTAGGGATGCCAGCTGGACTTCTGCAGTCTGCCCTGGGTCCTGTCCCCCAGGTCTTGTCACCTGGGTTAGCAGCCTGACCCAGCTGGACACCTCCCATCTGCCAGGGTTATCGCTGTACTCAGATCTCAGACCTTTAGGCTTGCGGGGGTTTGAAGGAAGCACTCGTCAGTCACTAAGCACTCATGCTTAGGTGACTAAGATTTCCTGAAAATGAAAATTGAAATTGTCTCTCACAAGAAGAGCATTTTTCCTGTAAGAACTTCCTAATGAGAAGCTGAGTTAGTGTGCTTTTCCTGTTTGCTTAGAGGTGGGCCCTCGCTACATTGTCCAGGTTGGTCTTGAATTCATGGAGTCCAGCAATCCTCCCACCTTGGCCTCCTGAGCAGCTGGGACAATGTGTTGTTATTTTTAAAAGTCAGCTATTAAAAGGAATAGACCAGATAAACAGAATTACTCTCTCTGGTAAGCTGTGATATTCTTAGCTGAAGACAGTGGAGCTGGTTTTCTCTGAGGCTCCCCAGCCTGGGCTCCTCCAGGGCTTCATTGAGGGTCCATAGGCTGATTTCCCAGAAAAGGGCACCTGTGGAGGAGGGGACCCTTACGGTGCAGCTGAAATCTCAGCTTTGCCATTTACTAGTGCTGTGGCCTTATACAAATGTTTCTTTTGTGTATGTCTATTAAAAAGAGTAAGCCGGGTGTGGTGGCTCACAGCTTTATAATTCCCAATATTTTGGAGGCTGAGGCAGGAAGATTATGCAAATTCAAGACCAACCTGGGCTACAAAGTGAGCTCATGGCCAGCCTGAACTGCAAGAAAACAAAAAAAAGGGGGGGGAATAAACCCACCTTCTTTTGAGGCCAATGCTTCAAATCCTTGTTGGGTTAGAAAGAAAATAAGGTTTTCGAGAAATTGGGCTCCGTGAGACCTACTTCTTTGTGTTACATACATAACCAGCAGGCCACCAGGCTTGCATAAAGGCAAGATGGCACGGAATTTATCATGCTTAGGTTCCAGAAGAGTAGCAATGAGACCATCTGCTCTGAATAAAGAGAAGAGTGTCCTTTTTATAGGACTGGAGAGAAGACGGTATCTCAGTTACTTTCCCCCTGTTGCTGGGTCAAAATACCCAATACCCAAAATTAAGGAAGGGAAGGTCTACTCAGCTCACAGTTAGTGGAGGTTTCAGTCCATACACAGCTGGCTCCAAGGCAGAGTGGCACGTGGCAGAGGACAGCAGTTCATGGTAGCAGGAAACAGCAAAACAAGATCAAAAAGGTGGGAGCAGTGGCAACAGTGGTGACAGAGAATCAGCCTTATATTGCATTTAGGCTGTCCGCCCCAGGCTGGAGTGTAGCACTCATACCCATAATCCCAGTAGCACTCACACCCATGATCCCAGCACTGGACCATAAATTGGTCACGAACTCTAAAACCCGGTCCCATAATTACATGAGACTTTGGAGGAACAACTAGACACAAACCACAACAGCAAGGGACACTAGGCAGGAAGATCCCAATGAGAATCTACATTCAAAAGTTCTCTGATAGGGGGCTTCTGGATTAGCTCAAATGTTTAACCAAACCCAGTCAGGTGCAGGGGACCCCAGTTCAATCCCCAGATCCACCTGCCTTACTGGATCCGCTCTTAAGGCAGCCTGAGCTAGCCAAAAGAAGAAAGAAAAAAAAAATCCATCACTAAAGCTCTCTGGCAATCTTGCATCTCAGTGGACGGAGTCCAGTGTAAATTTTCAAGTGTTTCCAGATGGCTCCAAGACCTGAAAACTTCCTTGTCCTACCTTAGCTCCTTTCCTGTGCTTGCCCATGACAGATGACAAATCCCCACTGAGCTGAATTTCCTTCTGAGAGCCCAGTTCCTTGCATGCAGTGGCTCTTCTGCTGGTACATAGGTTGGGGGCGGGGCAAGTCAGGTCTGATCTGAACCTTACACTTCAGATTTCTATAACTCACTCTGTATCTCCTCCCCCTTGCTCTGGCACCAGCTAAAAGCACATCACTGCACTACTCCTGCCTGCTATACCTGCTTCTCTCCCTCTCCTGGAAGTCTGCTGAATTCATGCTGTTTGTTTGCTGGGCCTGGCCTTGCATTCATTTTAGCACTGAGTTATTCATTTATCTATCCCATTGTTTATTCTTTTTCTTTTAGATACAGTATCTCTCCAAGCTGTCCACCCCTGGCCAAACTCTTTGGTTAAAGTGTTTTCAGCCACAGCCTCCCCAGTAGTTGCGATACAGAGGAATGAAACTCCCAACCTGAAAGATACCTGGGATAAGTTTGTGTTCTCTAAAACCAAAGAATGAATTTTAGGAACATGGAGGTTAGGAGCAAAATACAGTTATTGGGGGAAAGAAAGCTTCTGTCTGAGAGAGGGACAGAAGGGGACCCGAATGTGTTGCTTAGGAATCTGCCTTTTCTAGGGATATTTACAGAGCAAAACAGTGAGGTGAGGTGGGTTTTAGGTGGAAAACATGGGAACTCACAAATGAGGTGGAATAAAACTATGGTCAACCAGTAAGACTACAATTGCTTAGATAAAACTGATTAAATCAATTTTAATTTGCAAGTCATGTAGCAAATGGGCATGAATATGTAATGGGACTTTTCCTATAGGGATTGAGTCAGTGACTCTTTTCTGGCTTCTTCTATCTAGGTGACTGATTCCTATTTAGAATATCAATCCCTGATGCCCATCCCTAGGGAAGTTTGTGGCTGTACTTGTTTACTCTTTTGTCCTCAGGTCTGGCCCACAGCAGGAGTGTCTGTCTCTGTCTTCCATGTTGTCTCCTTGAAGGCCTAGCCCTGTCTGACTACCTGTAATATTTCTAACTCAACAGTTGGCCCTGCTGAGACTATAATTGCTCTCATTCGCTCATTACTTGTTAATTTATCTATTAGCTCTTCAACTGTTCTTCATTTAATGGGCTTTACACTTTTTCCCCTAAAAGGAAATGGATTTCATGCCACACATTTGGGCAGATTCTGTTCTTTATTCCTTTCCTGTTTCACTGAAGTCTAATGAGGAACATTCACTGTGCTTTCCCTTGGACATTGGCTTCCAGCCTTCCCAGCCAGCGCTGTTGCCCTCTGACCTGTTTTTCAGACAGGGTCTTGTTATTTAGTTCAGGCTGGCCTTGAACTCACTGTGTAGCCTGGTTTGCCCTCAAACTCATGGTAATTCTCCTACCTCAGCCTTCCAAGAGTTGGGTTGGTAGGTGTGTGTCACCATGCATGACATAAAGTAAGGCCATATCCTTTGTTGTTTTATTTGGTTTGGTTTTTTTGAGACAGGGCCTAATTATGTAGGTCAGCCTGGCCTTGAACTCACTATGTCACCCAATCTTGCTTCAGTCTCAATTACCAGCATCGTGGACATATGCCACCATTCCCCTCTTATTTGTAAATGAATTTACATATTATTTCCTGTTGTTTACTCAAAATTTTGCCCTGCTGTCACCAGCTAGTGTGAGCTCTTAGCTTTACATAAATGCAAATCACATGTGTGCTGGTTCTTGAACCTGCTAGCAACTGTCATCGTTGTCCACACTCTCTTCAAGGTCCTCAATAGAGAAGAGTTCCTGTAGCATCTTCCAGAATGTTGCTAATCAGCTGAGAGTTCTGGCTCAGTTTGTATAGATATCACACACCGACAAAATGCGAGCAGCTTGGAAGTTTGAATGCCAGCAGCTACCAGCCCTGTCAGAGTTGGACCATTGATAGCATTTGGAACCAGGAGCCACTAACAAGCCTCAGGAGCTCTTCTAGTGAACTGAGACAATGACGCCCAGCTACGCTTCATTGTGCGCCATGCTTCTCTGCTGCCAGCTCCTTCAGTACCTGGTGGTGCGAGCAGCCCCTGGCGTGACCACAAATAGGCAAGAACATACCATTGGCAAGAGGCTTTATTAGGACTTCTGCTGTTGTAGCATCAAGAGAAACAGTCCACAGGCTAAGCCCATAAAGTGTAAGATACACAAGAAAGGGCAGCTTCACACATGGGCTGTGTCAGACTTTCTTTTGGGGCATGGGTAGCAGAGGGGCCCATCAGGTACCTGAAGGAGGAGGGCTCCAGAAGAGGGGAATCGCCCAGAGGGGCTGCACGGCAGTCATCTGAGATGGGTCTGCATTACTCTCCTACTGTAACGAAGCCAAGTGTTTTGATTTAGACTTAGAATGTCACCCAAAAGTCTCATGTGCTCAAAAGGGGGTGCTCCTGGGATGTGATTAGATTGTGGGGACACTGAATTGACTGATACGTTTTTAGGTGAGTGTGCTGCTGGGAATCAGGACCTGGTTGGAAGAGGTCTTTCACCAGGGATGTGCCCGGGAGGGGTTCATCGCCCTCCCCAACTCCTCCCTTCTCTCCCTGTCTCTTTCTGGCTACAAGAGGCAGGCAGCGTTCCTCCACCAGACCTTTCCTCCATTCCATTGCCGCCTTGGCATCAGCTAACCATGAACTGATTTCCCCAAGGCCATAAGTCAGTCAAAGCCTCTCCTTTAAGTTGTGGGTGTTCAATATTTTTTCTCAGTGCTTGGAAAGCTAATATAGTAGACATGGGGCACCTGACTAACCAGGCCGGCTGCAAAGCCTTTGCCTGCCATTGTAGAATAAAACTCTTTAGGGAACATCTCTGCTATGAGATACTTGCTCTCTTATCTCACTAGGTTTTATCACAATAAATATACAATATATATAAATTTTTTAAACCTCTTTATGGAATACTTTAGACGTACAGCAGAGTGGAGAGCTTATACTGGCTCCCATCATTGTATTTGTCTTAGATAACTATTTGTGCCTAGTCAGGACAATCATTGTATTATCCATTATATATTCCATTTTGCCTCTTCAAGATAATAAAGGATATCCAAAGCAATTAAAAATAATACATTGATATTGTCACTTAGATAGTGTTCAGATTTCCCTAGTTTTCTCAAAATTGAAAAAGCCAAGGACTATCAACATAGCTTATGTGAGGGCTGGGTTCAATCCTCAACACTGCTAAAAGAAAAAAAAGAAGTGTATTTCCATCATGCTTTATATAAGTGTGCAATGACTTCATGGCATTTTGTTTGGATGTAGGGTTACATGCTGAAACCTTTGGCTCTGACATGATGGTAGTAGGAAGTGAGGGCTTTAGGAGATGGGCAGGATTAGAGGAAGACGTGAGTGGGCTCCCCATGCAGTAGCCTCATAAAGAAGACATATGGGTTGGAGAGATAGCTCAGTGGCATAAATGCCTGCCTGACAAGGGCAAGGTCCTGAGCTTGATTCCCAGTACCAAATACTACTACTACTACTACTACTGCTACTACTACTACTACTACTAAGAAGAAGAAGAAGTAGAAGAAGAGAAGGAGGAGGAGGAGGAAAGAAGAAGACAAAATCATGAGTTGGCAACTCTTTGGCCTTTGAGGACTAAACTAGGAGGGAAATTATAGAAGCAGCTTGTGGCATCTGACTTACATCTTTCAGAACTGTGAGAAATAATCTGCAGTTTATGAGGCACTAGGACTATAATATTTATAGTAATACAAGCCCAACCAGGTCAAGTTATGGACATTTAGGTTGGGTATAATAGTTTGTCTTTATTGAAAAGATCTGTGCCAAATATCCTTGTTGAATTGGGCGTGGTTTCTCATGATGGGTTCTTGGTAGTGGAATTACTGGGCCAAGGACAGAAACACTGATGCCACAGAAGACTTGAACTAGTAGGAAGCAGTGCCAGAAGCCAGCACTAGGCTTTGTCTATCCTCCTCTGTCTAACCAGTGGCTGGAGACTTTCTATTTGTATTTTGTTAGCACTAGTCTGACTGAATATCCTGTTATCATCGGGTTTTTCCTTTTGGTTTTTTCAGTGCTAGGGATCAAATCCAGAGCCTCACTATGTTTGGCAAGAGCTCTACCACTGAGCTACATCTCCAGCTACAGTTCTGCATATTTCCTTATTAGATGCTTATCTTTTAATAGATATATGGTTGCCTTCCAAAAAACAAGCACTCATTATCCATTTAGTTATTGCTTTCCTTTTTATAAGTATGATATTTAAGAAAGTTCTATAGTATTAGAAGTATAGACTCTCATCATAGAGGATTCTTGGTCTATGAACTTCCCGAGTGGAATTAAGCAGCCTTGACACAGAACTACATGCACATGGACAGGTTTGTTTCTTTATTTCTATCTAGATGCCCTTTGTAACTTGAAACTCAGTATTAATTGATGCTTGAAGGCACAATGAGTAGCAAAAATGATGAATACTAAACGAATTGTTTTGGCTGGAAAGGCTAGTAGTGGGTCACAAGGCAATCAAAACCAAGTTCTAGTTTATGTACTGAGTACCAAAAAAAAAAAAAAAAAAAAAAAAAGGAAGAGTACCAGGACAAAGTTTTCTCATCAAAATGCATCAGTTACCAAACGGAAGGAGTTTTGCAGCATTCAAGTCCCAAGATATGACTATATTCACAAAAGTTCTGGAAATACAGGGAAGTATAAAGAAGAATATAGGACATATAGGAAAGTATTTGTATTCTTTCCACCCAGGGGTAATAAACCCTTCACCAATGACATGAGCTCTTCTCCGTGTTTCCTCCGCAGCCAGGCTCACCGTACTGTTCAAACCAGAGTCTGAAGCAGAACCTCAGGGCCTACCTTAGAAAAAAGCAGGTGTCTTCCAGGCCAATAACTTCTCCGTGTAACTTCAGTAACTTCTGTGACTCGTGGGTAATCAATTACCTTTAGTCTTACTTCAGAAGTCTAGGAAAGGATGTAGGTAGCAGGTGGGAAGCTGAAGCCCCAACTCCATGGCTCCTGCTATTTGCAGTTTCAGGATTTGTCCCCAAAGTGACATGGTGACAAGCATCTGTGATTGTGCATTTCTTTTAGCTTATCTCTTTCCCTAGATGAGTTCTTGGAAATAGAACATGTATTTTCTGAGCACTGACAGACTATGCTTTGTCCTTCATAAGGCTGCATTGGTGAGCATCTGTGACACTTTGCACAAGGTATTTTGGTGGAGTGCGTTATAATATGGCTAATAGGCAAACTTGTGCAAAAGCCTTCTTTGTCCCAAGAGGCACATGCCTGCACAAGGCCAGGTGAGGTCGGCACAAGTGCTCTGAGCCACACCATCCTTTTCATGTCACCTGGACTAGAAGCCCAGTGGTCTTGAAGTTATGGCTTTTGTGCTGTTTAATCATTTCTTAGTATCTCTCCTATGTTCTTATATATAAAATTAGCTTTCTGTACATTATCAGCGAGGCTCAAATGAGAGATCTCTTGATGGTTAGTATGAGTTCAGGGGATTGAAAGTAGAGACCTGAATTAGTCACTTTCTAGTCACTGTGACCCTGGGTTGTAGCCTTCCTGGCCATACCCACAGTGGCCCACCTTTTCCAACCAGGAGTCACTTCCTAAGAACCAGTCAGATTCAATCCCCAGTACCACTAAAAAATAAAAATAAAAAAAAAGAACCAGTCAGCTATGATGCTTCTCTAATTCACTCACCTTCTAGATTCCCATCGACAAGCTCATGAGGCTTCGGAAGGACATCTATGTATAAGTGGTAGCGTAACTCTGTCTCCCACTTTTATCCTATGCCTCTGACCTTGCTGTGCCATTCATCGTTCTCATTTCCAACGAACTAGCCCTACCTGGAGTTAGCATTAGTACAGGAGCCCAACTGTGTCACCTACCTCTGGACACTCCCGTGGAGCCAGGTCCAGATGCCTGCTCCTGGGCCATGTGCAGCCAAAATTTTATCCTAAAGAGGTCCCAGCCTGTAAGAGGTAACCAACTGTTACTACTTATATCTATTTATTTTTGTATTTTAGGACAGAGTCTACAGGGTCTCACTGCATAGATTGGACTCTAGTGATCCTTCTGTTTACAGCCTCCCATGTACTGGGATTACAGTCGTGTGTCACCACACCCACTCTCCATCTGCTGTCTCAGCATGCCCCCGAGCGGGGCTGGCATGGCAGGGCCCAGGGATCAAACTCACGGTTCCTGTGTCTGCCTAAGCAGGTGCTTTAATCCACCGAGCTATTTGGCCTGCCCCCAACTTCTTATATTTAGATGTTCCCTCAAAGTTTCATGCAGTCATAGGTGGAGCTTTTTGGAGGTGGATGATACTGGGGTTTGGCACTGTGGTACCAAATTAGTCTACTGATTAGTTTAACATAGTTCTGGGTGTGGCTAATGGGAAGGCCCGCTCTCATCGGAGGTGGGACCAACCTAAAGGCTTAGACCCTGGGTGGGGTGAAAGGGAAGAAGAAACCTGCTGCATCCTTCTTTTTGTCCTGCCATGAACCATTTCTGCAGCTGATAATGGACTAAAACTTCTACAATCTGTGAGCCAAAATAAACTTTTCCTCCTTTAATTTGTGAAGTACCTAAAACACTAACAGATTAAGCAGGGCCATCATGAAATCTGCTTGGTGTTTCAAAGCTGTGTAAAGCCTTCATTTGAGCTTGTCTATGGAACAGTCATACAGAGATGGGGGGAAGCTGCTTAGATGTCCAGGAGACAGGGTATGATGTCACTTGTGCAGGCTCCCAAGCCACCAAGGAGCAGCTCCTCTTTGGCTATGTGATAAACTAGACAGGGTGGACTATCAAGGAAACAAGACCCGTTCAGTGGAGTAGAGAGAGAAATTCAGTAGATATATCTCTTGGGGCTGGCTTTTTAATTTTTTTCATTTAAAAACTTTTTTTTTTATTGGTTTGGTACATGAGGTTGCTATGCAGCTCACTCAGTGATCCTCCTCCCTCAGCCTCCGCAGTGATGGGATTACAGGCATGCATGACCACTCTTGGTTCTGGGGCACGTACAGCATATAGCACCAGGGATCAAACTCGGGACCTTGTGCTTACCAGGGAGGTGCTTCTCCTCATGGGCTGTCTTTTTATGGATATGTTGAAACTCCTGAGCTGGCTCCAAGGGAAAGGAATTATTTTTTTTTTCCCACTCAAGTATTTTTATTTTTCTCTATATTTTCTTAACTGGAAATAACATTTCTGTGTTTTAAACTATTAACTTTAAGCACAAAACAGATGCAAGGACCATCTTATTCCAAGAAGTATCCGCTGTGTTCCAGCCCCAGGGGGTCTGGTACTTTCCTTTTTCACCTCGCAAGTGGCACTACACAAAGTTTCACATTCTCTCCTGTTCTTCCTTCTCCAGTCGTTCTTGCTCCTCCTGTTCTTTCTGCAGCCGAGCCTGTTGTCTCTTTGCAGCCAGGATCTTTGCAGCCTCTCCTGCACCAATGGTGCCAGCTGTGTGTTTCCCTGAGGCACTGAGCAGACGCCGTGGTAGACCAGTAGGGATTTTGGCTGCAGTCAATCGACAGTGCGGGCGGATGGCTGCACTGCTCTCAGTCTTCCCTCCCACGGTAGCATGCTTCTCAGCGGCGTGCTTGTCCGCCACGTGCTTCTCCAGCATGTGCTCCTCAGGGACCTGCTTCTCGGCAACACGTTTGTCTGCCTTACGCTTCTCGGTGGCCTGGTTGTCTGCTACATATTTCCCAGAGATTTCCTCTCTGCGTAGGGAAACAGCCTGAAGACCTGAGCAATTTCTTTTTCTTTATTACTCTTCTCTTTTTCTGCTTTTTTCTTGTGTGTTTCTTGGCTGGGAATGGGAGGAAAGCAGTACCTCATAGTAGATCCTTGGTATGATGGCTTCAAAGTCTTTGGAGACTGTGGATATCCTCTAGAAGTTGTTTTGGATATCACAGGAGAAGATGACCTCTTAGGAATGAGTACAGGAAGCTTGCATCTTTTCAGGGGTGACCCAAGGCTCCCAGGTGGAATCGTAATTATTCATTTTCTCTGTTGGAGGGGCCTCTGCTCCTATAGGTGTTCCTTTCTCAGCATCTCCTACACCAGATGTAAGGGTAGTCGTCGTCGTCGTCATCATCGTCTTCTTCTTCTTCTTCTTCTTCTTCTTCTTCTTCTTCTTCTTCTTCTTCTCCTTCTCCTTCTCCTTCTCCTTCTCCTTCTCCTTCTCCTCCTCCTCCTCCTCCTCCT